>BDDC01000702.1:3344-17963 GCA_001662425.1 Chlamydomonas sphaeroides
CCCAGTTCGCACCCCGTGCACCCCTTGCGCAGTGTGCAGCCTCCTCCCATGCCGTCCGCAGCCTGACCCCGTCGCCCTTGTCACACGCACCGCTCGGCCGTCACGCACGGGCCGGAGCCTCGACGGCATAACACGCACGTCGCCACGCCGACGTCCAGAGCCACCCCGATCGGGGCCACAGCTACGCGCCGCTCGCAGCTCACCTGCCAGCCATCACGACGTGCTCGCACGCTCCACTCAGTGCCGGGCGACTAGACAGCCACTCCAATGGCAGCTTGCCCTCCGCCCCCGCCAAATGCCAGCACATACCGTGCACCTCCAGCTCCGGCTGCTGCCGGCCCCTCGTGCCTCCGTACTCGCTGTGGCTGTCAGCAGCCCAGGGTCCCCGGCCTAGGGGTCCCAGGCCAGGAGGCCCAGCCGAGGCCCACCCAGCCTGCTGGCAACGCGGCAAAGCCCCGACACCTACAGCTCCGGCCCGCCAGCCCAACACGTGTAGCCACGTCAGCCGCGCACGCTGCTGCCAGCCCACACGTGCACCGCCGGCTCCTGCCCCGGCTGCCGCCGGCCCCTCACGCGCCCATCAGTACTCGCTGAAGTTCTGGTGGCCCGTGGCCTTGGCGTGCTCCACCGCCTCCTTCTCGCCCTGCGCAAGGTGCCGGGTAGGCGGGCGTGGGCGGCTCGGCGCGGCAAGCCGCACAACCGCCACGGAGCGCGCAGAGTGTGCGCGGCACAGTTGGCCGCGGCGACACCGCGAGCGCCAGAAGCGGCGACGCCACATGCGGCACCACGTGCATTAGCCACACACCCCTGCCGCACCTTGATACCGATCTGGCACACGCCGCAGCGCAGCGTGAAGTTGGCGGTGTCGGTGAACTGCCGCGCCGCATGCGTGGCGGCCACCTGCGGGGCGGGAGGGGCGGGAAGCGGCCGGGACAGGAGGCGGGTGGGTAGGCACGACTACAGCTCCAGCCTCGGCGCAAGGGACGGGCGGGTGCACGCAGAGCCTTGGCAGGCCGAGGGTTTAGTGGAGCGGGGGCGTTGGGGCGAGCGTGCGCCCGCGCCCCTCCTGCCGCGCTCCTCGCGCCCTCACCAGCTTCTCCGCGGCAGCCATGATGGCGCCGCCCTGCGGCCCCGCCGGCTCGAAGGCCGTCACGTCGAGCTCCTCGGGCGCGCCCTCGAAGGCGGCCACCGCCAGGGCGTCGTAATGCAGGCCGTCGTAGATGAGCAGCGAGCGGTCGGAGTAGCCTGGTGGGAGGAGGGGAGAGGGAAGGGGAAGAGGGAGAGGTGCATGGTGTGTTCTTTACGAGTCACGTAGTACGCCCCGCGTGCATGTGAGTTCGCTTATCCATGTGCGTGAGAAACAAACATTTGGAGCTGGCCGCGGGTTGGTGGAGGAGGGGGCAGCCCTCGCGCCCCTCCTGCTCCCTCACCCAGGCCCGGCACCCTCCCTCACCCTTGTCCTGGCCGTAGATGTCGCAGCGCTTGGTCTGGATGTCGAAGGCGGCGATCTCGCGCTCAAAGTGCTGCGCCAGGATGAACAGCTCGATGGCGCCGCCCCACTTGGAGGAGTCGGTGATCCAGCTGCGGGCGGGGGCCGGGGGAAGGGAAGGGGCGTGGCACTCAGGGGAGTGCTTCGGAGCGAGGAGTGGGGTCGCGCAGCGGGATTACGAAGGCGCGGCGGGCGTGTCATCAGGGCAGGCCGCAGGGCGGGGCACACCATGGCGTGCGCGCCGCTGGGGCGCGGGCGAGCAAATGCGCCTCACCCAACCGCCTGCCCCAGGCGTTGTCCACGCCCCTTCTCCATCGTCTCCCTCTCCGCCTCCCTGGCCCTCCCCTCCTTGGGGGCGGGACGAGCACCTGCATGCTCACCCCGCCCCAAGACGTTTCTTTCGCCCCCTCCCCTGCCCCCAATCCCTCCTCCATCACACCTGCAGTACTCCTCCACGGACTTGCCCAGGAAGCCGTCGTTGAAGGTGACCGGGTCGGCAGCCACCGCCCGCGACACCACCTGGCGAAGGAGGGAAGGGGGAAGGAGGAGGGGATGGGGCAGCGTGAGCCGCAGTGAGCGCACCGATCGACTCCCCGACACCGGTGTCCTGGTTGTTCCTTCCTGGGCACAGGCACCACCCAAGTCCGCTCGCATCATGTATGCCACCACCGCCTCAACCAGGCAGCTGCCGCCAGCTACCCGCCGCCCCACCACCTATCTCCACGCCGCCCCCTCGCCCCACCTGCCGCAGCTCCTCTGGCCGCGCCCTGCTGCCGTTCATGACGTAGCCCACCGCCCGGAACAGGCAGCTGTTGTCGGAGTCGACCACACGGCGCACCAACGCGCTGCCCTCGCCGCCCGGCACCGGCATGGAGCTGGGCGCGGCGCCTGCCCCGGCGGGAGGAGCGGCAGACGCAAGGGGTGGGCGGGCGGTGCTCGGGTGAGGGGTGGCCCCAGAGCCCCAGGGCCGCCACGGGTGCTGCCCAACATCCGTCCCCTGCCAGGGAGGCGCTGGGGTGCCGCCCGCGGTCGTTTGGCGCCAGCGTAGCAGCCCCACGCCCTCCCGGTGCCCTTGGCCGGACCCTTTTCCCCCGTCCCGCGATCCGCAACCGCGACGTTGTTCGGACCCAAACCAGCGGCGCCTTGCTGAAACCCCTCCTGACACCCTCGCATCCCAAGGGGATCCCCGACGAGTTGCGCGCCGGCGGCTGTTGACTTGCCGCTGCCAGGCCCCCCCAAACCCCGCCCCTCGGCCGCCGGTCTTGCGGCCTTGCAAGCCAGGCCCTTCCCTGAGCTCGGGCCGCTCCCTTGTTAGACCGCCCTCTACGCGCCCCCATCAACGCCTTACCCGGCGTCGCATTGGTGACGGACCGCTCCGCCACCCCCTGGCCTGCCGACGGGCCGCTGCTGGAGGCCGCGTGCGGGCCCGCCGCCGCGCCTCCTGCCCCTGCCGGTCTAGCTGCTGGCGCCGCGGCTGCTGCTAGTGAGGTTCCGGCGGTTGGGGGTGGTCCGCTGGCTCCTGCCGACTCCAGCGACGCGGCGATGGCCCGGGCCAGCATCTCATCCTCGTCCAGGCCCCCGAGGTCCATGCCGTCAAAGCCCTGCAGCAGGCCAGGAGAGGTGAGGTGGGGGGCTAGGTTGGGTTGCAATGCGGGAGGTGGAAGGGCCGTCAGGGTAGCCTGGGGCTGAGACTGGGGGGGTTTGAAGTGGAGGCGGCGGCAGGTGCTAGGGTACCTGCTGCGCCGGCGCAGGTGCGGCGGAGGCCACGGGCGGAGGCGCGGGCGGAGGCGCGGCGCCTGGCCGGACGGTCAGCGTGTCACCATTGACCAGCCCTAGAGCGGCCACCGTGCCGGCCTCTGGAAGCTGGGGGGGAAACGGGACGGGAGCGAGGGTGAGGGAGCGGACCTGGGGTCGATGGCTGGCTGCTCGCAAATACGGCAGTAGCCATAAGGGAGGCGAAGCACCACAAACCTGAAGCAGCTTGGGCGGGAAGGATGCCAGCAGCTCCATGGAGCCCGCGGGGACGCCGGTCTTGTCCGCCACGACAGCGAGGAATTCGCCGATCGGCATGTCAGCGGTCGCCGTGACTGTAGCCTGGCCGTTTGGCCCTCTGCATCTCAACGTAATTGACATTGGTTACTGGTGGAGTGAGACGCGCAGTCAAGGTATGACGTGACGTGAATGCCGAGGCAGCAGACGCAGGCGCTAGACTTTGCAGGTAATTTGCGTCAAGGTGTAACGTCTTGTACGCGATGTATGGCGTCTGTGTTTGCCACACACGCGTGTCGGTCAAAACCCTCGCGCATTGCATTGCCCGATCTTGCAAGGCAGCTTCCACCATAGCCGCGGAGCTCGCCGACAAGCGCATCGCAACCTACATACATATAACATTACGCCGCGCTCATTGCCGTTGCTGTTTTTGCGCTTGCCAAATTGCCTGCGAGACACACGCGCTTGCCGACGGTCGCTGCGCCATTGCTTCCTTGCCCAGATCAACCTAACTCACAGTAGGATCTACCGGGCTGCGATGGCGCAACGGATGGCTCGGCCCGCGTTCGGCTCGGCACAGCCCTGCGCCGGTGAGGCCCCCAGCCGCGCTCCTACCTCCCCTGCTTCCCCAGCTCCGCTCGGTCCCACGCACCACACCTCCCGTTTTACTCCCATGCGTCCCTCCCTTCCCTGTCCCACGCCAAACCAGTCTAACCTTTCTTCCCAACCCTGCTGCCCCATGCCCGCTCCCAACCCAGCGCGCTCCTGCCGCGCCCGTGCCGGCTCCGTCCGCGTGCTCGCCAGCGGCACCGCCAAGGTGCCCAAGGTGGTCCTCACGCGCGAAGCGGGCAAGAACGACAAGCTGCGCGAGGCGCTGACGGCCAAGGGCTACGCCTGCGTGGAGCTGCCGCTCATCGAGCACGCCGACGGGCCCGACAGGCACGTGCCCGGGCTGCTGCTGCCACGATTCCAAGATCTGCGGGGGCAGATCCGTGCCAGCTCCCGGCACCCGCCTTCACGTCCTGCCCTCGCTGCGCTGTGGGACTTGACCGCCGCCACATCCGGCCGGGCCGCCACCCAGCCACTGCGCAGTTCGTCCCGGTCTAGCTGCTCAGCGGCCAGACAGCCAGCTGCTCTGCGCCCGTCACTCTCCCGGGCTGCCGGCCCATTCACCCGTGTCCGCCGCAGGACCGCGCTGCCCGACCTGCTGCTCCCCGCCACCCCACCCCACCCCCACGCCGCACTCGCTGCCCCCACTCCCCCCTCCACCCCACCCCCACGCCGCAGTCCATGTCCCCACGCGCCCCTCCGCCCCTGTCCTCCGCAGGGCGGCGCTGCCCGACCTGCTGCGCTCCGCGCCCGGGCAGTACGACTGGGTGACCATCACCTCGCCCGAGGCGGCCGCCGTGTTCCTGGAGGCCTGGGAGGCGGCCGTCAGGCCAGCGGTGGGTGCGCTGCGGGCCCGGGAGTCCGCTGTGATGGGCAGCAGGATGATGATAGGCAGCAGGAGTCCCACAGGCGGACATACGGGCAGCCACCAGCAGGGCACAGGGCGGCCGGCCGCTGCATGGTGGTTTAGGGAGGCCGCTGGGCGCAGCTGGAAGGAAGCTGGTGGCAATGCTGGCTTTGACACGCAGCAGCAGCAGGAGCGCCTGACGGCGCTGGCCGTGACCGCAACGCACCGCCCAAACACGGCTGGCCCCGGTCCCCCAATCGTGCAGGTCCGCGTGGCTGCGGTGGGCGGCGGCACCGCGGAGGTGCTGCGCCAGGGCGGCATCCCACCGGAGTATGTCCCCAGCAAGGTGAGGGCCGGCGTGGGGGATGGGGCGATGGGATGCTGCGCAGGGGGCTGTAGGAAGGTGGGAGGGCATGGGGGCCGGGGCCAGGGTATGTGCCAAGCAAGGCAACGGGGCGGGACAGGGCCGTGGGGTGCAGGGAGGAGGGAGGGGGCAGGAAGGGCATCCCGCCAGGGTACGTGCCCAGCAAGGTGAGGGGCTGGGGTACGGGAGCGGTGGGAGGGGCCAGATTGCGTGCCAAGCAACAGCATGGGGAGGACCAGATGAGCGCCGCGGGGCATAAGCGCTTGGAGCGGCGTATGCGGTAACCATAAAGGACCAGGATGAGGTAGAGGGCAGGGCTGCGGGTTGCGGAGGACGAAAATTGAGGTGAGGCCTTAGCGAGGCACAGGGCTTGCAAAGGAAAGTTAAATGCCCGATGGGGAGAGGGGTCACTGCCATTCGTTACTGCCGGCCTGGCAGCGCGCGTCAACACCGCACGTAGCTACACTGTGCCCTGCCGCCCGTACCCCTCTCGTCTGTACCTCTCTTACCCAATATGCTCCCCTCTTTCCCCTCCTCCGCCAGGCCCTGGGCAAGGTCATGGGCGCCGAGCTGCCCAAGCCGCCCGGCGGCACGGGCCGGGTGCTGTACCCCGCCTCCGTCAAGGCGTCCACGGACCTGCAGGTGGGCGCCTGCGTGCCTTGGCGCCGGGCAGGCGCCGAGGTGCAGGGGGACGGCTGGCAGGTCCCCCGCGAGAGGGCCGCTGTGCGGTGGCGCAGAGCGGCCATGTCGGTGTCATGGCGCAAGGCCCTTGCTTGCGACATGGCGCAGGAGAGCAGCCATGGCACAGGAGAGCGGCCGCCCGCTGCAGGCTGAGGCTCCTGCAGGCTGAGAGCAGCCGCCCGCTGCAGGCTGAGGCAGCGGCCGTGTCCGCCTTGCAGCCCCACGGCTCAGGACGGGGCTGGGAGGCTGCTGCGGCGTAGCGCCAGCAGTCTCCAGCAGTTATCCGGCCTCCCACCATCCCGCGCCTGATCACCGCCTGCCCGTCCGCCCTGCCGCAGCAAGGCAGCACTCGCTGGCGGCTCCCGGCCTCGCGCTGACACTCGCCTGCCGCCCCCTGCTGTGCCCCGGCAGGACTCGCTGGCGGCTGCGGGCTACACTGTGCACCGAGTCAACACCTACAACACGGTAGGGCGGAGGCGGGGAAAGAGGACAGGGAGGTGGTGGAGGCGGAGCGATGGGCAGGCGTGGCGGGCGCCTGGGGCGAGGGCAGCGAGGCGAGGGCGCGGGCGCAGCGCCCAGCTGGAGCAACGCACACGGCCTGTCCTCTGCCTGGGTGCGGGGAGCGACGATGCAGCTGTGGCGGGGGCAGCGCCACGGAGGAGCAGCAGGAGGACGAGCGCAACAGCCGGGGATGGGCTGTGAAGGGGCTCTGCAAGGAGATGAGCAACAGCGAGGGAGGGAGGGAGGGAGAGAATGGGTGAAAGGCCCCCCGGCTGCCCCGCCTCCTGACCCACCGCCGACCCGCCGACCCCTCCCGTCACCGCCTTCCCCCTCTGCCCCCTCATCAGACGTCGGTCAAGGAGGTGCCGGAGCCGCTGCTGCGCGAGGCGCTGTCCGCCGATGTGGTGACGTATGGCAGCCCCAGTGCCGTCAAGGCCTGGGTGGGGCTGGCTGGGCTGGAGACCGCGAACAGCAAGGTGCGGGGGGTGGGAGGCGTTGTGGGGGGCTCAGGGCAGCGGGGACAGGGGGCTCAGGGCCGCGGGGACAGGGAGAACAGGGCAGCGAGGAGAAGGCTCTCAGGGCAGGGGGAAACGAAGGGGAGTAGCCTGCCGGAGTAGCCCTTGCCGCCCCTGGGCCCACCGGCGTGCCGCCCTCCTCCCCACACACAAAAACTCACACACATACACGCAGGTCAACGCCTGCATCGGCTCCACCAGCGCCCGCGCCTGCGCCAACGCCGGCATCAGCCAGCACGTGCACTTCCCGGACGCGCCCGGCATTGACGGCTGGGTGGAGGCGGTGGAGCGCGGCTGCCGCGCCATGGGGCTGCTGGAGACGGCCGGCGCGGTCTGAGCCAACATGGCGGGGCAGCGGATGGCAGCGGTCTGAGGCGGCGGCAGCGCTGGGTCTGGGCGGTCTCCGGCTGATGGAGGGCGCGGGCGTGGTCTTGAGGCGACGTGAACGGGCAGCGGGTGGAAGGGCAGGGCGCGCGGGCCCGAGCGCAAGGCAGCTCAGTGCCTGGCGCTGGGTGCATGCTGGATGATTGCCGCACAGCTGCGCTGCTCGTCCTTGATTGCGGGCGCGGCGTGAGCGGGCGAGCGGGCGGGCGGCGGATGGTGGCGGCGAGTGCCGGTGGAGGTTTGCGGGCAGTGGGACGGGTGGGAGGTGGGGGCCGCGGCGTGCGCTGGCGGGCGGCGGGTGGTGGCAGCGAGCTGGCGGACGCGGGGGCTGTGAGCTCGGCGGGGGTGAGGGTCGTCAGGAGGAAAGGGGTGACTGAATGACGGACTTGCGGGTGCCTGATGCACTGGCGTGTGTTCCTGTGTTAGGTAGCACGGAACGTGTGTGTCGGGCCCGGGATGTTTGGTGAGGGGCTTTGTTGGGCACGGGGTGCGGGTGCGGGTGCGGGTGCACGGCCGGGTGTGTGCTGTGGTGGGGCGCATATCCCCATGCATCGCAGCCTGCCGCTGGGAAGGAGGTCGGACCGTGTCGCAACATGCCGTCGCAACAAAACGATGTGAGCACACGAGCAGCTCTGCTGACGTGTGGCGCGCCGCAGTCTCGCGCCAGGGCCTGCGGGAAGCAGCCTAGGCCGTGCGACCGGGCGCCCCAACACGTGCACCTCGCTCGGCCTGCTGCGTGCGTGGCTGCAGCGCCCTGACTTGCGCTCGGGGCCGTGCCTGGGGCTACCACGTCCTCTGAGCCATCGAAAACGGGTGCCTGAGCTGGCAGCTGCTCATTGCTGCGGTGCACAGTGGCATAGGACGGGGTACCTGAGGTCCCATGCCGCAGCAAGCACTGGATGGCTGAAACACTCCCCCGGTGTGGTCTGGTGTCTGGCCATGAGGCGCCGGCCCAACCGCGGCAGGCGGGGGGGCGCCAGCTGCCTTTGACGCATGGGCTCCACACGCTTTCTTGATCCTTGGTCAGTAAACATCCATCAAAGCAACATAGCTGCCACGCCATGTCACATGCCTAACTAACGCGCCGTACATCACCACGTGGGCCGGGTACGGCAGGGTTCGTTGCTCCACGCAGCCCCGGTCGCTACCCCTCCCGCAGCTCTCTCTCCCACAAGCAGCTAGCGCCCCACCGTCACGCCACGTCACGCCACGCCGTGCGCCTATCTAAATGACCTATCATGAATTACTTTGGTGACACTACACACCACATCTACCTGCTGCATGGGGGCCCCCCACACATCCTAGCTATGTACATATGCATGATGCACAACCACATTCGCTGGCGCCACATAGCGAGGCCCCGCCTGGCGCTTCTGGAAATGATGCAAGATTGGCGGTCGTGACGGAGTCCCGCCGGGGGGGTCCAGCTGGGGCACACGCCGCCTCACACCTGGGCGCCCCCGAACCTCCTCCTCCCGCCGGCCGCCCAACCCCGTCCTTGCATGCCGCTGCCTGCATGCCCGCGCAGCCACCGCACTCTCCCCCGGGGCTTACGCTCGGAGGCTCGCAACTAGTTCGTTACTCACATGGTACATCCCCCAGTGTGTAAACGTAGGGCGGGAGCGGCGGCGGCACGGCGGGGCTCATGTGTGTTGGTGCGCAAGGACGCGGGATTTCCCGGAAGCCCGTGCCGGTGCCGTAAATACTCAACGGCCGCATGCGGGGCAGTGCGCGGCCCTTGCACGCATGCAAGTGCGGAGGCTGGGGCCCGCGCATGGGTGCAGGCTGCGAGGGCTACGGCCGCGGCGGGCCCGGCGGCGCTACTGTGGCGGGCAAGGGGCGCAGGGGTTGCGTCACCACCGACGCAGGAGCCAGGAGCACCGGACCGCGCTTCGGAGCCCCGGACACGGAGACACCCTCCTCGCCCCATCCGGACCGACCTGCCGGACCTGCCGGACCCCCATTCGCACGCACGGCCCACCTCCCCGCTCAGCCGATGGTGCCATTTCCCGTCCCCTTCGCCTGGCGGGTTTACGCCAGCGCGCTCGCCATCCCTACATCTCACGTCCCTCCCAACCCCGCACCCACCGACCCATCCCGCCCGCGCCCACACCCGCACACCCGCATGGTCGCCCACCTCGTATGTAGAGCCCGGTGCAATTGTCCGCCAGCCCACGGCCGCCCGGGCCGGGGAAGTCCGTCAGCGGCTGGGCCACGGTGTGCTTGAGGCAGTAGCGACGGGGCTGACCGGAGGGCGAGTTGGCGTAGGTGTTGAACGCCACGCAACCCGGCGTGGAGGCGCACAGCTGCGCCAGGCTCTCCATGGTGGCCCCGGCGGCCGCCTGGCGGCACGAGAGGTCGTGGCCGGGCGAGTCTTTGCGCGCGGCGAACACAAAGGCGCCCACGGTGGGCGGGCAGGTGGGGATGACTGCGAAGCCAAGGGGGAGTGCAGGGGGCGTGCGGCGGGCCACACGGGGATGTCAGCGAGCAAGGGCCGCGCGCTGCAAGAACGGAAAGGACCGGACCGGACGGCCTTTGCCTAATGCCGGCCAGTAACCCGTCCTAGCTATCGTGGCTTTCCAGCGACCGGGCGGGACCGTGCGCCACAGAGAACTATTTTCCACCTGAACCCAAAGCCCGAAGCCCGCTAGCCACCTGGGCTACCGCCTCCGCCTCCTTCCCCCAGCAGCTGCAGGCTTCTGAACAGGTTGAGCCTCCCCTGAGGTGGGGTTCGGGATGAGGAAAAGGGGAGGGGCTCCTCCGAATGCGAGACCCGAGACGTGCGCCCCTTCCAGCACGGCAGCGGTGCGCTAGCGGGCCGGCGGGGACGGGGACGGCACTCATGGAAAACTAAAGCGAAGCCAGGGGTACAAGCCTTGCCGCACTTGTGCTTGCGCGTCCCCTGTTCCTTTGTCCTCCAACCCCCACCCATCCCCCTTATTACCCCTGTGATGCTAAGCGATGCCCCCGGCACGACGTCGACTCCCCGCAGCAGGGCGTCCTTGATCTGGGCGGCGGTGGCGCTGGGCTTGTGCGCCCACAGCACAGCGGCGGCGCCTGTGCGCGCGAGGGGAGGCGGGGAGGAGGACTAAGCGGTCCTGATAGGGGGGCAGGTGCGCATCGCGTGCCTCTTGTCCCGCTGCACACCGTACGATATGCTACACTATGCTGATCATAGAATCTTGTCACATGTGCCGCATCTCCGCATGCTGTGTCAAACAAGTCCCCTCGCGCACCCGCCACGTGCGGCGCCGCAGCGGAGGTGCCACTCAACGACGCGTACGAGCCGTTGGCGGAGGTGGAGTAGATGCTGGTCCCCGGCGCAAACAGGTGCACCCGCCGCCGGCCGTGGTTGGAGTCAGGCGCGCGCTGGTCGCCGCCGTCCACACTGCCCACCGTGACCACAGCCGGCAGCTCGATGCCGCCCGGGCTGTAAGGACTGGCATCAATGTCGCGGCCGTCGTTGCCTGCGAGCCAGAGGCGCGAGGGTGCGGGTTGACGGCACGTCCGCTCGCCGCACGCAACCCACCGCCACCGCCGCCGGGCAGCTCGACGCTTGTCCATGCGGCCTCTCGCCCTACTTTGCTGTCGCGCTGCCACATGCGCTTGTGTAAGCTGTGCGACGTACGACGTACACTGCTAGCGCATGCTGCCGCATGGGCATGCGTAGGCCATGCGACACACCCGCAGCGGCGATGAAGAGGCCCTCTGCGGCCTGGCTGGCTCGGATCTCGTCCACCAGGGAGGCCATGGGCGCCACGTTGGAGCCCCACGAGTTGGACGTGATCCTCGCGCCCTGCTCCCTGTACGGCCATCAGGGGTACGGCAGGTACGGCATCAGCAGGGGTGGGCGGGTAGGTCGGCTGCGCGGCTAGCGCGGCGCTGGGTTGCCTGGGTCACACTTGAGAGCGCTGCCCTGCGCTGCCCTGCGCTGCCCTGCACTGCCCTGCGCTGCCCTGCGCTGCCCTGTGCTGCATGCGTACATCCTCCGTGGCACCCGACATCACCCGACAGCGCACCGCTAGGAATCATCACAAACAACACGACTTGGATCTGGTGAAAGGGCTGCTCCAAAGGCCACGATTTAGGGGTGGAGCACTGCGTCGGCGGGGTGCGCGCTGCGCGGGTGCACGCGTGCCGCAGCCGTGGCACCACGCAAGCGGCCGCGCCCCAACGCCCCTCAGCCAGCCGCCCACCTGCACCAGCGGATGCAGGCGATCGCGTCCGACGTGAACCCTGCGCCCGCGTCCTGAAGGAACTTGCAGCTGAGCAGCTTGACGCGCCACGCCACGCCCGCGATGCCGCGCCGGTTGTTGCCGACCGCGCCGATGGTGCCTGGGGGACATCGACGGCATGGCGACAGAGCGCAACGCAGTCTGAATGGCGTTGGGTGGGAGGGGCGCCTGCGTGACAGGTCCCCACAAGTAGGCGTGACGGGTCGCGGGCCCCAGACGCGCGCACCCGCGCAGTGCGTGCCGTGTCCGTTGTCGTCGTCTCCGGCGGGGGGCGATCGCGACCTCCGCAGGGCGTTGTAGGCCTGTGTGGGTGGGTGGTGACGCAGGGGCCCACACGCGGAGCTGTCGTCAGGTTGGGTCGCATGCAGCAAGCGCGCGGCGGCCACCACCGCCAGCGCGGGGGAGATGGCTGGAGGCGCTGCCGTGGCGTGCCCCCCACCCCCACACGCCTCACAATGTCCGTGTTTGCGTCCAGGTCCGGGTGGTCCATCTGGATACCCGTGTCAATGACGCACACCTTGACACTGCGGCGCCACATTGAAGCGAAAGTAAGACGAAAGTTAAGAACCTGTACCTGCCATCGTGCCACCCCGAAATCTCATCCAGCAAGTATGTTGGGAAAGACGGCTGCCATCCCGCGTATCCAGGCCCTCCCAGGAGCCCACCACTCACGCCTCGGAGCCCTGCGCTATGTCCCAGGCCTGCGGCGCCTTGATCTGGCTCATGGCCCTCTGGATGGACGACCAGGAGGCGTCGTTGGGCACCGCGGAAGGGCGCATGATGTAGTTGGGCTCCGCGTCAAAGCCTATGCATGTAGCCATGGCGGGATGGCGCATGGGCGGCGGCATGTGAGGGCTCAACTGGACGCAGGAGCCCGCGTGCGCTTGCGGAGCGGCTCATGAGCTTGGCCAGGGTGACACGACACCCCGAAGCCTCCGCCACCCCGGCCTCACCCTGCGCCGCGAAGCGCGCGATTATGGTGTTGAGGTCGGGCGCAGGCCCGTCGCTGTCGCCCTTGCCAGGCGACGCCCCTGCGCCGGCCGCCGGCGTGGTGGGCGTGGCCGAGCCGCCAAGCGTGGGCGCCAGCAGCCAGCCCTGCGAGCCCACGGGCTCGAGCTCCTCCTGCTTAAGGCCCAGCGCCCGGAGGCCCGAGGCCTGCTGCGCGCTGAAGCGGCCTGCGCCCTTGCCGCCGGCGGCAGAGGTGCGTTCACGCCTGCGGCGCAGCAGGGAGCAGGGCTTCTTCGGCTCCGTGACTGAGATGAGCCAATGCAGGTTGCGTATGCTTGTGACTGCGAGTCCACACTAGCCTTTTTGAGCGGTTGGCACCTTGGCAGCCCTACCTGGGCCGCACTAGGAAGCCGCTGTACTTTGGCTCCGCGCCTGGACTAGGGGCGTGGGGCTGCGGGCGGGCAAAAAATGTCGGTCGGGGGGAGGGGCCCAGCATCGGCGAAAACTAGGCAGGAAGTCACTGTCCGCTGGCGGATCTGAGCTGGGGCCAGACACTGGGCTGGGATGTCATGGCCCTGCGCCAGTAGCAGCCAACGGACCCCCTAAACATGGTTGGCTGGATAACGCGCCGTTACGCGCTCAGGTATGCCGCACAGCCGCACTCCTGTCTTCGGCCTTGTGGCCTGCCTGCCGTCACCTTTCGTCCCAGACTACGCAGGAGATATCGATGAATTCACGTTTTCGCAGGTTACAGGTAATCCTACTTTGACTTCGTTCTAGCTTATCATAGACACCTGGCGAGATTCGGAGACGCCCGCGGGGGGCCCAGCTGCCATCAGGCGATACTGCGATGCCTCCTGTTGCCTTTGCGCCAGATCCCACGCGGCGCTGCCGGGGGTAGCCCCCCTTTATCGCTGCAACCCGCTGCCCTCCCCCGCCCCCCGCTTGATGACGCGGCGGTCCGTACCTTGTCGGTAGGCTTGGCATGAGGAGGAGCAGGCCCCTGCCCACGACCAGGGCGTGCGGTCTCGCTGTAGGCCGAAGACGGGGGCCCAGAGGGTGGCGGATGGGCGGGTGCGCCGTAGCTTGGTGTGCCGTACACCGGGGGCGGGGCGCCGTACGTGCCGCCGTTGGATGGGCCTGCTGGCTGGGAGGCGTAGATTGGAGCAGCGACCGGCAAGCCCGAGCCGAGATGGGCGGGGATATCCTGCATGCGGGATGCGGGGGCTGTTTACGGGCTGCGCGCGATAGAGTTTGTGGAGAGGCCGAGGGGGTGAGGGCCGAGCAGGTGGGGCCGAGGGGGGCAGGGGAGGGGGTGCGAGCCCGCCCGCCCACCACAGGCACGCCTCACCCGGTCGCTACGCGAATGCTGCTGTGGACTGCGTGCCGAACGCACTGGGCTGACCGCTAGCGCTAGCAGGAGCAGTAACAGCGCGGAGCGATGAAGCCGGCGAGGCCCGGAATTCGCTGCCATTCAGCGAATGCGTGAGGCAGCCCGCGCGTAAGAAGCAGTCGTGATGTTTGTGCATCGTGAAAGATGGATGTTTCATGTCAAGTGCGCATTGCGGCCCCAGGTCCACCCTCCGTTCGCTCGGAGGTAGCTTCGGGTACGGCATCAAGTTGTTGCCAAACGAACCCTTTCGATTGCGATTGCGCTCGTGAAGCACCAAATACACGATGCCACGCCATGTGTCACTGCGCTGCATGTGCGCACACGATATGCGTACATAGGCGTACACAGCTCGCCCCGACAGTCGGCATCCTAGCATTACCGAACGCAGAGCAGCTGAGCCGGTCCTTTCGTTTCCTCCACTGTTGGACGCAGCTCTCTGTATTGAACAGCTTGTCTCTATGGCATTCTGCTCCCCGTGTCATGGCTTCCACGCCGTTTCCTTCGCGGGGATGGGCGTGGGCGACAGGCGAAGGCCTTCGCGACGTCGCAGTGCGCGACAATCGATACGGCGTGCGTATGAAATTCAAGATATGCGCAGTCGGCATCAGCCGAAACTGCAGACAAAGGGAGGCCCAGCTACAGACCAGACCCCCCCCCCCCCCCG
>BDDC01000702.1:18331-47566 GCA_001662425.1 Chlamydomonas sphaeroides
AGTGTCCTCGCTTCCAGCCCTGCGGGGGCCAGGCTCCTGCCGTACATCCTGGCAGCTGCCTTCTCGGGGCACGGCTGCGGGACCTGGCAGCCCACCGGCCAGGGTTATGGGCTGCTGGTGAACTCGGCAAGCAACATGGCGAGTGGTGGCCGGCTGAGCTGCGGCGCAGCGGCGTCCCGCGGCGCACTGTGCGGAGAGCCCCGCGCTGTGCCCTGCCTAAGCCGCTAGCTGCGCGCTGACACGAACAGGCGCGCACTGGCGCTCACTGGCAGACCACGTACACATTGTACGCCACCTGGGCCACCACCTTATGGCGCACTGCAACGGGCCCTGACCTGCCCGGCGGCACGGCGGGTCGACAGCACGCGGGCGGCCTGTGGGACACGCGGCGGCAGCAGCAGGCACACGCGGTAAAGGCTTTCAATAGAGAACCAGCATGGAAGGCTGGCAGGTGGAAGGCTGGCAGGCAGACCAAGTGCTGCGGCGCCTAGCGGGGGACTGGGCCAGCCGGGGAAATGCTGTCGATGTTACTGTGGAAGTATGCAGCATGATGCCACCAGGCTGGCGCATGATGCCCCCTGCTACGCACTGTAATCCTTTGTATTCCGCAACAATGACGCTGCAGGTCTTGCGCAGCGTTTGCGCAACCATATCCGGCACGTGCCGTTCGCCTGCAAACCCAGGCGCCGGCAGCTACACCCTGGCCTGCCCTGGCAATACCCCAGCTGTGGTGCGTAGCTCAACCTGGCGCGTCCTCGTCCTCTCTCCGTCACCCCCACAACAACCGCGGCAGTTGCATTATGGACGCGATTCCAGCTCCGACTCGTGTACCAGCCAGGCACAGCACCACCATGGGGTTGACGCCGGCGGCAGATGTCTACCCACAAGCGCGGGCCTGCGCAGCTGGTCTGGATCAGGGGTATGCAGCGACCGCAGAGTATGCACTGACCCTTGGTTCCTAAATGCTACTTTCACAGGGGCAAGCCCCCTGCGCTGCAGACATCGCATTTGTCAGTTTATACAGTGTCTGAGCAGAATATGCTAGCAGCGGGTGCACTCAGCACGGACTGGACTGGCGCGTAGCAGCAACATCGCTGAGCTCACGCGCTTCCTAACAGTAGACCGCATACGCACACATCATCCCAGCACCTGAGCTTCCCTAGGCTCGTTGCTTGTTGCGCCATCCTTGCCTTCTCCACCTTGCTACATACATAAGGCCGCTACAATGCCGCTGGGTATCTGGACTGTCTTTCAGGGCGTGAGTTGATCGGTTGCGACCGCGGGCACAGCGCGTGACGATGCCGGCACGCCCGGGATTCAGCAGCGCGCTCAGGGTCTGTTGGCTCTGCATGCTCGCTAATTTCTACGACACCTCTGTTCCCGAGCTGTGCTAGCCCTGCGCGCGGACGTGTTTGCTGCATCAGCGCGGAGGATGCGGCCGGCGAGGCGACAGCCTTCTACATTTCCGCTGCAGCTTTCTAGCTGGCATTGCTGGCTGTGCTCGTATTATATTGTATTCAAGGCCTGTGGAGCTTGTCAGTCCCCTGCATGCTTCCTCGCGCTTCCTGTTGCTCCAAACAGCCGAGCCATGATACGGCGGCTACTGCAGCGTCAGCAGGGATTCCGCTGCCACCTTTCGCGTCATGCCAGGCCGGTCACCCTCCTCGTGCCATCCCTTGCCCTGCCGGCCCTCCCCAGTATGCCCACCCCGCGCGCCTGCCGTCGGTCAGCACGCTGGCCCGCGTTGGAGCTTGGGGTGGTGTGGTTGTGGCTGGCGGCCTCTACATGGTGCAGGTAAGCAGCCGTGACCAGCGTCGTGCCGGCAACCGCAAGCGTTGGGATGCGGGAGCGCTGGAGCCCGAGCTTGCTCTGCATGGGGTGGCAAAGGATGCGCCATCGGGTGAGCGCACGTGAACGACGCTCGAGGCGTCGGCCCACCAGCAGGGCGACTCGGCTTCAGCAATCACCGCCGCCGCTGACAGCTGCATGGCTGCAGCATAGGCCGCGCGTCCTGTACCGGACAGCGCCAGCCTCGAGCCTGGGTCTGCCGACACATTGCTGCTAGCAGCTCATCAGGACACCCTGGTGGCCGTTGCCGCTGAGGTGTTGCGGCTGCTTGAGCCGGCAGGGAGGCAGCCCTGCATCACTTGATGCATGGGTTCGAGCGAACCCCTGGGTCCGCTAGCTTGAGGCTCTGCGTTCCTCTGCTGCCGTGCCTGACCCTTGACACCATCCCCCCATGCCCACCTACCTGCAGCCCTGGGACTGGCTCGCAGTGAACCTGGGCCTCAAGAAGGAGGAGAAGTAGGACTGTTGAGCAGCATGGACGGCATGGCGACGGGAGGCCGGGGAGCTTATAGGGAGGGTGTAGGGGGCGCTCAGCATGTGAATTACGTGGGCACGGCAGCCGTCGGCTGGGACGCACGGCTCATGGTGCGGGCGTGGTATGCTGCGCAGCTGGAGGTTGGGCCGGGCTGCTGCGTAGCGCTGGTAGCTTGTGACACAGCTTGGCGAAGGCGATGCCGCAGGTAGGACGGGTTCGGGAAGTAACGGGGTTTGGGAATGCGTTCGGCGGGCGCGATTGTTGTAAGAACAGCGCAGGTGCTCTCCGCTGCTGCAAGCGTGCCGTCTGACGCGTGACGAATGTCCAGGGGTCGAGTACCCTACCTCACAGACGGGCCGCAGCACGGCCTTCAAACAAAGATCTTTTAGTCAAGTTGGTGTCTCCGTCGCAACCGCCGAGTTTCGGCAGTAGCACCTGGCATCCTCTCTCACGGAGGTAGGGGGGATTCTGATGAAGCCTTCGGCCTGCTGATGTGATGGGCAGACACTTAGCCTCTCGACGGCTCCTTACATGGGGCCACTACGTAATTCCAAGGTGCAGAACCCGGCCGTTACCACCACGCTGCCTACACGGCGCATGATGCATGCAGCGCCGGCCAGGCCACAACCTAGGCCGCTGTAGTGCAGGCCAAACCTGACCCACATGACCCCGGATCTGGACAGCGCACGCGCCAATGACCCAGCGACCCACATGCAGATGCTACCGCCAACGAGCCCGCACGCCATACTCCATGCGGCTGCCGCGGCACAACTGTGCACATCATCAGGGCGCCTTTCGCACCAACGTCAGGTGCTCGGCGGCCGCTGCATAGCAGAGACGCACTACCCAGCCCCCTCCAAGGCGCACCCCATCAAGCTAGCAGCTACACTGTCACCTTCCGACCGCACGGCAGCAGCCGCACCGGCGCGCACAGAAGCCGTACGCCAGAGCCAGCCACCCTCCACAATGGTAACCGAGACCTGCAGCAGTCCCCGACCCTACCTCGAACTTGCTTCATGTCCGTTTCTTATCAGCAGACAGACCGCAGCGCGGCGCAGTGCCCTACCGCGAGCCGCTGCTGTCGGAGCTGTCGCTGCTGGAGCTGTCGCTTGAGCTGCTGCTGCTCCCACTGCCGCTGCTGCTGCCGCTGCTGGAGGAGCCCGAGGGGCTGGGGCTGCGCTTGCGCCGGCCGCCGGCATCGCCACCACGGCCCGCCCCGCCGCGCACCTCCTGGCCGCGTTTCGGCTCGGCGGCCGCCGCGCGCGGCTCCTCGCCACCGCGGCGGCCGCCGGCGTCGCGATCGCGCCTGCGCTCGCCGTCGTCGTCCTCGCCGCGTCGGCGGTCCCGGTCGCGGTCAGCACTTGGACCGCCGCGGCCAGGGGCCGGTGCGGCCGCGGCCGCGTCGGCGTCACGGTCAGCGCCCCGCCCACGGCCGCCGTCGCGCTCCCGCTCGCGCCCCGGCTCGGCGCGGCCGCGCTCGCGCTCCCTGTCTGGCTCCTCCTCCCGCTTGCGGCCCGGAGCAGGTGGAGGCGGCATGTCCCGCCGGTCCCGCTCCCGGTCCCGCTCGCGATCGTCGCGGACAGGCTCCCGCTCGTGCCCGGGCTCCTTCTCGCGTTCCCGCTCCCGCCCCACGGGGCGCTCCCGGTCAGCGAGCGCGTCCCGCGGCGGCCGCGCCTCCCGGTCCGCGCCGTTGCCCTCGGCCTCGCGCCGGGACCGCACGTTGCGGCCGCCTGCCCCGTTCTCCTCGTCACCGTCCTCGTACCGGCGGCGGCCTCGATCCTCGTCCGCCTCTGCGCGCCCGGCGTCACGGCCCCCACGCGCCGGCACGGGCCCCCGGTCCTCGTCCTCCGTCCGGCGGCGCCGCGCATCGTCCTCGGCGGCACCGCGAGGCCGATCGCGGTCCGAGCCCGCTGGCGGCCGCGGCGGCGGCGGCGCCATGGACCGAGGCGCCGGCACGTCCTCGTCGGTCCGCTGCCGCTTGGGCTCAGGGGCCGGCGGCGGCGGCATGGCGTCCCGCCCACCGCGGCCGCCGGCGTCGCTGTCAGCTGGCCGCTTGGCTGGTGGCTTGCGGCGCTGCGGGCCCTCCGAGTCGGACGATGAGGAGCTGTCGGATCCGGAGCTGTCGCTGTCCGATCCAGAGCTGGAGTCCGATCCAGAGCTGGACCCGCTGCTGCTGCTGCTTGACGGCGACGGCGAGCGCCGCCGACGGCCCGCCTTGCCCTCTGGCTTGTCTGCCTTTGCTGCAGCCGCTGTGCGCTCCGGCTCCCGCTCTGGCGCCCGCTCTGGTGCCCGCTCTGGTGCCCGCTCCGACTCCCGGGACCGCGCTGGCGGCTCCCGCTCTGCCTCACGCCCACGAACGCGCTGCGGTTCGGGCTCGGCGGCCGGCTCGCGCTCGCGAGACGGTAGCGCTGCCGCAGCAGCCCGCGGCGCCTCCTCCCGCGACGGGCGGCCCTCCCGCTCTTGCGCGTCCCGACGGTCGCTGTGGCGCGGCTCCCGGGCCCGGTCGTAGCCGCGGTCATAGCCGCGGTCATAGTCCCGGTCGCGGTCCCGCTCGTAGTTGCGGTCGCGGCCATAGCGCTCATAATCGTCCGCTGCGGGCTCGTAGCGATCCGGCGCTGGCTCGTGCTTGCGGTACAAGCGCGCCTCGGGCACCGCGTTGCGGCGCCGCTCCTCCTCCTCCCGGCGCCGCTCCTCCTCCATGCGCCGGCGCTCCTGCACAGCATCGTGGCCACAGCGTCAACACGGAGCCAGTCGTACCAAGAGCGTGCGCGCGCGTCCGCAAGGACCACAAGGGCGAGCAAGCAAGGGCTCCGGGCGCCAAGATGTTACGGGTAGCACAGCAGAGCGCGGCTGCCCTGCGCGTACTTTCTCCTTGCGACGCTCTTCCTTCTCCCTCCGCTTGGCCTCCTTCTTCCACTCCTTCTCGCGCTTCTTGGCGTCCTTCTTCGCCCGCCGCTCCGCCTCCTCGCGCCTCTTCTGCGACGCCTCGCGCTCCGCGAGGCGCTGCTGCTTCAGCTCCTCCTGCAGATTAGTATGGAGAGATAGAGGGACCAGAGCGTTGGAACACCACATGCACCGGGCTACCGCGGGCGGGCAGCAATGGTGGTTCCAGGCCTGAAACCCCGAAGCTGGTGGCACAAGGCCGTACCTGCAGCTCCCGGTTAAAGGCATCGCCCTCGCGCAGGTCCCCCTTCACGCCAAAAGCGGCTCTCAGCTTCTCCATCTGCTCCAGCTTGCGCTGTGCAATGGCATGCGTCTCGTCCGCCATCTTGGCACTGCGTCGGCACGTGGCATTGAGGGGGTCAAGGGCTACCCCGTGGTGTGTGATGGCCTCAGCCTGCTGGCAGAGCAGCATTCCACCACCCCCATGCTTCTGTGGGGAGCTGACAGCCGCCGTCAAGGACATGAAGCAGTGAGGGCTCCCAGCGGGGCCTATGCGCCACTGGCGATCTGGGCCTTGCCCCAGGGGCCCTGGCGCTGTGAACTCACTTTGCGGCTGCATCTGCCACCGTCGAGATCTTTGCGAGCTCCTGCTGCCTGTAGACCGCAACAAGCTCCTCAATTTCGTCATCTTTGTGCACCCTGCGACACGGACAGCAGAGCTCAGGCCTCGGCGCCCGGAGCCAGCTCGACCAGCTGCAAAACATGTCTGCGTAAACAAAGAGCAGCGAGCTTACCCCTCAGCCTCCAGCCGCATGCGCTCCTGCTCGACCTTGACCTCCACCTCGCGCTTCTTCTTGTGGTCGAGAATCTCGGCGTTTGGCTTCTTATGCTGCGGGCCGGCATCCCTATTCATATCGTTCCTAGTCGGCGGAGCGCCACGGAGATTAAACTTGTTGCCCTGTACATGGCCGCTGGTGCCCGAGCCACGCGGCGTCAGCAATCCAATGCCGTTGTACATGGCTGCTGGCTGCCCCGCTCACAGCCCGCAGCGGGGCACGCGTATGGCTTGTCGGCGCGCAGGCGTACTATAACTCTGTGTGGAAGGGGATAAGTGATGGAACGTAATGTATAAGAGATGTGTAACAAGGACAACACAGAGAGTGTTCCCCGCTCGACAGGACGACAGCCCCTCGGCCCATGCAGCAACCCTTGCGGTTCCCTCTGTCAGTGCCCAGCATACTGCTGAGCTCACCCTGCAATACTTTCTAACGTGTGTGCCTTGTCTGGGCCGAAAAAGTCCTATTTACACTTCTCGCAACACCCGTGCGCACAAATCCCGCGCTAGCTTGGCGAACCCCAAACGCGCTCGCGCCCAGGCGCGCAGCCGCCATGGCTGGTGGAGGCGAGCATACGGAGACCTGTCGCACTTATCGGTCGCAGCTGAGCGCCCTCGACTTCCTCCAGGTGCGCGATGCTTGCGTGTCCCGCATCCGTGTCGCGCTGCGTGTCCCACTGGGTCCCGCCGGGCCTTGCCCACGTCCGCGCCCGTACCACGAAAATCACCATTCCTAGCGCCGTGATCAACCGCCACCCCGTTTCCCGTCGCCCGTATCCCTCGGGCGCTCGTCCTCGTCCCACCTGCCTCCCCATGTCCCAACCTCATCAGTACCTGGCCCTCTTCCTATGGCTCGTCCTGGCCGCCGGATGGACATGGGCGGGCATCAACCGCCGCCGCGAGCGGCTTCGCCGCAAGGCGGCCGCTGTCGCAGCCGCATCCGGGGGACCAACTGCCGCGCAGTCGCCGTCCGCTGCTGCTGACGCGCCTGCTCGTACCGCGGTCCCCGCCGCCGCGGGCGCCAGCTGCCCCTCAGCTACCGGGCCCCTGCCGCCTGTGAGCGTGGTCCTGCCCGTCAAGGGCTGTCGGCCGCACAGCCTGCGCAACTGGGAGAGCCACCTCGCCGTACGATACGGTACGATGAAAGCCGCAGGACGCCGGGCTGGCCCGCACATCGCCGTGGCAGCCACCCGGCAGCTCCGAGGCCGAGACACGCCCTCGCGGCCTCAGCGCATTCCCCTCGTACGCTCCAGCCATGCCTTCGTGCCGTGCATTGACCATGCTCTCCCCAACCCCCAACAGCCGGCCTCATCGAGTACGTGTTTGTGGTGGAGGCCGAGGACGACCCCGCGGTGCCGCTGCTGCGGGAGCTGGCGGGGCGCCACAGCAGCAGCGGCGCCGTGCCAACGCCCTCTGCACTGGGCGCTGCTGCGAGCGCCGCGCCAGGCGCAGTGCCAGATCATGCCCCGGGCCCGGCCCCGGCCCCGGCCCGTGTGGTGCGGCTGGTGGTGGCTGGGCTGTCCGAGGGCTGCAGCCAGAAGGCACACAAGTAGGGTTCGGCTTTTATACCGACAGTTGTATACCTACAGTTACGAACTTCCATTATGGACGTGATTAATGAGATGCAATCCAAAGCCCACATGGGGGCGCAAACCGATTGGCTGGCAGCCGGGCTGTGCGCAGGACCATGCGCGGCCCCGGCCTCGTGGCCCCGCTGCTCGCTTTCCTCTACTCACGTGCCGCCCTTCCGCCCGCACCCTCCTCCGCAGCCTCTGTGCCGGCATCGAGTCCTGCGACCCCCGAGGCATCCGGGCCCTGGCCGCCGCCGCCACAGGCGCCGCCACAGCAGCGCCTGGCAGCGCCGCCGAGCCTGCCACCGCCGCCGCCGCCGCCATGGTAGACGACGACGCTGACGCGGCTGATGGCACCGCCGGCGCCGTCGACGCCGGCGAGGACTCGGCGGAGGCTGTTGAGGCGGACTCGGACGCCACCATAGACGCCGATGCCGACGCGGACGCGGACGCCGACGGCGGCTTCGTGGTGGTCCGGGCCAGGGACACCGCCGCCGCCGCGCCGCCTGCCGCAGCCGCCGCCACCACAACTCCGGCAGTGGACGCCGCCCTCGCCACCTCCGGGATAGCACCGCCCGCTGCCGCCCTCCCTTCGCCCTCCGCCCTCCCTTCGCCCTCCGCCCCCTCGCCCTCGTCGCCCTCTCCCTCTTCGCCCTCCTCCGGCGGCTACCTGGTGTGCCTGGATGATGACGTGGCCCTGCACCCGGGCACGCTGGAGGAGCTGGTGGGCGAGATGGAGGCGGACCGGGGGCTGTTCATGGCCACGGGTGAGGATGGCGGTGGTGGGGCGGCGCATGGGATAGGGGGCTCAGGGACAGGGGCGGAGGGGGCCTCGTTGGGGCTGCTGGGCGACGAGCGGGGGCCAGGGCCGGGAGCTGTCCATGGCCATGGTTTGGGATGGTGGGCAGTGGGTTATGGGGCTGAGGAGACGGGGGCTGGACGGTGCCCTCGGAGAAGCACCTACCCTGGAACTGTGCGTCGTCAGCTCCACCGGTGTGTGTACCTGCTTCCCTTCTCCCCGTTGCCGCGCCCCCGCCCGGCTCCCCGGCATTGCTGATCGCCCTACCACCCTCTCCCCAGCCCCACTCATTCGCTCCCTTCCCATACCCACCCCCTCAACCCGGACCCGCAGGCTACCCCTTTGACGTGCCGCCGCCCGGCTCCTCCTTCCCCGCGCTGCTGGCCGGCTCCTACCACCTGCCGCTGCTCATCGCCTTCAGTGCGGCGCCCGACACGGCCTTCGTGTGGGGCGGCTGCATGGTGCTGCGCCGCGAGGCGCTGCTGCCGGGGGACCCCGCGGGGCTGCTGGCGGTGCGCGGTTGGGGTATGGAGGGAGGGGCGACGGGGCTAGGCAAGGGGGCTCCCCACGCACCAGCCCCGGCCTTCCTGGCCCCTGTTTGGCTTGGCTTGTCCGCGTCTGACCCTTCCTCGCCTTCCGTCCTCCTCCGGTGGTGCACCTCCCCTCCTCCTCCCGCCTCAGGCTTGGCGGCGCGGCGGCTACAGCGACGACCTCATCCTGGCATCCTTCTGCACCGAGCGCCGCCTGCGCATACGGGTGCCGCCGTACGCCATCTTCCCGCAGATGTACGACACGCACGTGCCGTACAACGGGACACTGCCCACGCGCCCACACCGGCCCCAGCCCCGCCAGAGTTGCAGACGCTCCCAACCGCCCGCAACCCGCCCCTCCAACCGCCGCCCCAACCGCCGCCGCCCGTCCGCAGGCTGGACGGCTGCATGGGCTGGCGGTCCTGGCTCAACTACCTGCACCGCCAGCTGTTTGTGCTGGACACCTACACAAGCGCCCACAACCGGGCCACCAACCACATCATGATGGTCCTGCACGCGGTGCTGTCGTGGGCGCTGGTGCTGCCGTCGCTGGCGGGTGGGTGGGCGTTTCCGTGGGGGTCCTTGAGGGTTTCCTTGCCGTTCCCACCCAACCTAGTGCTAACGGGCGGGTGCGGTACGGGAGGCCGGAAGGGGAGGCCCCCCGCAACCAGCGACCAGTGACGTGGTCAGGAGACTGGCGCGGGACCGCTCCGGCCTGCTGCCCGCCTCGCCCACATGGACTGTGTGCCTGTTTCCCGGCCCCTGACGCTGCAGCGGTCGTCACCCTGCTCCGCCTGATGCTGCTCGCCGCCGCTCCGCGCGCCGCCGCCTTGGCCGCATTCGCCCTGGCGGCGGCCCTGCTGGGTCCCTCAGCCGCGGCGCGCCGCCAGCCGCAGCCCACCCCAGCAGGAGCACCGGGCCCCAGCCCCGACGCCTCTGCCGCCGCCGCCGCCGGTCCGACGCCGGTGGCGGCGGCCGCGCCCGACGGCGGCCTGGCGGCGGTGCGGACGGTGCTGTTCGCCGACCTGCCGCCCGCGCTGCCGGCGGCGGCGCTGGCGGCGGCGGTGTGGGCCGTGTGGCCCGCGTACGGCCCGGCGGCGGTGCCCAGCGGCGTGGTGGCTGTGGCGGCGGGATGGACCGCGGCGCACGCGGCTCTGGTGTTCATGACGGGTGGGTGCTGGCTTGCGTGGGACGAGGACGGTGGGCAGGCCGCGGCGTTGGCCAAGCGGTCCGGCGGACCGCACCACGCCGTCGCGCTGCCTGCGCGGCCCACAAGCCGCCGGGGTCCGCGTCGCAGCGAACCCAACAGCCCCCACAGACCCCACCCCATGCGCTCACGGGGTACGCCCCGCCCCACCCTGCCACCCACCCGCACGTAGGCGAGATCCTGGGCCTGTGGGCGCTGCTGTCACCCGCCTCGCCGCCCGTGCCGCTGGCCTGGTTCCCCTGGGGCCGCATGTGGGCGGCGCTGCTGGCGTCCAACGCGCTGCTGCCGGCCGTCATGATCTACGCCGCGCTCTGCCCCTACGTAAGCCACGCACCGCTGGAGCGGGGGCGCAGCTCGACGGGTCGCATGGGTCACAGTGCGTCGCAATGTGGGGGCCGGGGGCTGCAGCCTTGGCCAGGGCATGGTGGCGTTCCGGGCCCAGCCCTCCCTGTCCCTGTCCCTGCGTCATCGGCCCGTGCAGGTGGAGTGGGGCGGCGTCACGTACCGCAAGGAAGGCGGTCTGGTGCGGCCCGTGGCGCGGAGGCCGGCGGCGGCGGCAGTGGCCGCCGCGGCGGGCGGGGGCGTTGGCGAGATGCGGGATGTGGCGGCGGCGCGGCGTGGCGCGCTGGCGGCGGCCGTGGCGGCTCAGGCGGCGGTGCTGGCGGCGCTGGCGGCCGTGATGGCGCGGGCCTGGGGCGCGGCGGGCGGTGCCGTGGCGTGACGTGTCGGTCGCTGCCGTGCCGTGGCGTGACGTGTCGGCCGTCGTGACGACGGAAGCTGCATCGGACATTCTTGCATCGGACGCTACGGCAGCTATCAGACAGTGCAATATCAGACAGCAGCCGGTCGCAGGGCAAGCCAGCGATGAGGCCAGAGTGAGGAGGCGCCAGTGAACACGGACCATGTGCCATGGATGTGAACGCGAAAACCCGGCGCCTGCCAGCTGCCAGCTGCTGCATGCTGCTGACCCGGGGGCCGTGCCGCTGCGCACACGGCCCGGCCTGCCCGCGGCCGCGCCGCCGGCACAAGGCCCCGCATAGAAGCATAACCGACTGCCGCCTGCCCGCTGCCCGCGCTGAGGCTGCGGCCGGCGCTCGCGCTGGACCCGCCCCCAGCTCCGTCAGCCACAGGTGCCCTCCTCGTCGACCCCGCATGCGGTCCACGTTGTGGCTTTCCTACTTGGAACCAGCGCACATTGTGGCCTCCCATCAGCTGACGCAGCCGCATTCCCCTGTACATCTGCAGCAGCACTGCCCCTGCGGCCGCCGGGCTCTGCGGCTGCACGCGCTGGCGCCTGCCAGTGGCCGCCCCGCCCCGCCTGAACTGCGAACCGCGTCCTTATGCGTTGCTCCGTCCATGCGTACGAGCCGCCCGGCCCGCGCCCACCGCGCCCCTGTGTCTGCCTGCCTGACCCGAAGCCATGCACGCTACGGCCCGCGCTCTTGCAGCGCGGCCTCATTCGTTGCCTGCCCTCAACGACGCCCATACGACGCCGCCGCCCACCGCCCCGTAACCACCTTAGCACCCCCTCCCAGCCGCCCCTACCGCGTCTTGCTGCTGCCGCCGCCAAACCCCGCGTACAGCGGCAGCGCTCCCCCTCCTCCCACACCCCCGCCTCCTCCCAGCCCCTCCCGGCCCAGCGCCACGCCGCCCTCCGCGGCGCCCAGCCCCAGCCCCACCAGGTTGGGCTTGCCGGCCGACCCCGCTGACCCCAGCCCCGCCAGTGCACCCCCTCCTCCTCCTCCCACCCCTCCCCCGCCGCCGCCTGCCACCGCGGCCGCCTGCCGTGCCTTGATGGTATTGTAGGCCACGAAGCCGGCCATGGAGATGGCATAGCCGATCAGCTGCAGCGACGTGACCTAGGGAGGAGGGGGGGACAGCGGGTAGGCAGCGGGTAGGCAGCGGGGCAGGCGTTGGCGGCGGTGGGCACGCGTCAGGACGGAGCCCTCAGAGCCCAGGCGCCAGGCCGCACCCCAACCCCTCGCCTCCTCATCCGCCCTACACCCGGCTGCTCCTTCACAAAGAGTATGCCGGTGGCACACCAGCGCTTCCCTTGATCGGCGGCGGTGCTGCCCGGACACGAACCCTGGCCCTCCTTCCCCATACTCCTTCCCCTTCTCCCGCTTGCCGCCCACCTGCTCCTTGAGGAACAGGATGCCGATGGACACCAGCGCCGCATCCTTGACGGTGCCTAGCACCTTGAGCGTCAGGGAGGAGGCCAGCTTGATGACTGGCGGGAGCGTGGTGGTGTTGGGGATGAGATGTAGGCGTGGGCGTGATGGGGGAGAATGGGCGGACAAACCAGATAGCCCATCACAACCCCAACTCCAACCCCTCCGCTTGGCACGAGCCCTTGCCCCCCTCCGCCTTCCCTCAATCCTCCCTGCTCCCCACCCGTGATGGCCAGCATGTTGACCAGGAAGCCGCAGCAGGCCGCCACAGCGAAGGCGCCCGGGTGCCGCCCCACCGCCCGCCAGTGCTCCCCCGCCAGCAGCTGGCGGCCCTCCGTGGCGGCGGCCTGCAGCGCCAGACAGGCGGTGCAGGCAGAGGAGATGTAGAAGAGGCCCTCCAGAGGGTGCAGCGGGGGGCCGCCGGCGCCTTGGGCAAGGGGGAGCGGGGGAAGGGGGAAGGCGAGGGAGGCTGGGGGTTGATCGCTGCCGGAGAGCCGCCGGAGCCGCGCCAAGCCTGTGGACACGCACGCAGTGCCGCCACGAGGTGCCGCGTCAGCACCAGCCTCAGGCCCTCCCCTTGCCGTTGCGTAATTCGTGGCCATTCCTTGCCCCGCAGTGAGCTGGTGCGTCAGTACCGAGCTCCCCTCCCCATCCCCACGCTGCGCGACACTGTCCATGTCCTCCCTGCTCTGCGCCGCATGGCCGCACCCGGTGCCGCCATGGGGTGCTGCGGCAGCACTCACCATGTCCTCTGGTCCTCTCCTCACTGTGCCATACCCCTGTGGCCCTCCCCGGCCCCCTCCCACCCACCCGGTGCCGCCATAAGGTACTGCGTCAGCACCAGCCGCACGCTCTCCGCCACCACACTGACCAGCATGGCGGTCAGCCCGAACTAGGAAGGCGGCAGGCAGAAAGCGGAGGGAATGAGGGGCAGGGAGGAAGGGCAGGGAAGGGGGACGGACTGCAGCTGGGGAGAGGGGGGTAAGGGGCGCTCAGGTAGTGGTGCCGTGGTACACCTGGATGCCCCCGCCCCCGTGCCTGCCCTTCCCTCTGCGCCCCGATGTCCCGAAGGCCCTGCCAGCACACACACAATGGCCCAGCACCACGCTCGAGACACGAACCCTGGCCTCCCTCCCCTTCCCTTTCCCTGCGCCCTCCCCACCAGCGACAGGTTGAGCTCTCCGTAGCTGGCCAGCGCCACGCCCACCGCTATGAGCACCACCGCCGCCACCAGCTGCCGGCTGGGCGCCTCCAGCCGCGCGGCAAACAGCAGCAGCATGGTCACCACGGGGCAGAAGGCCTGGGGGCGGGGAGGCGAAAGCGGAGGGCGAGGGTTCAAGGAGGCGCGATGGTGGGGCGCACAGGCGAACGGCTTGCACGCAGGCCTGCCACCGAAACCATGAAGCTGACATGCACCCAAGACAACCCCCTCCCTTCCCCTCCACGCTACCCCCTCCCATCCGCCCCCCTCCCATCTCCTCCACTCTGCCCCCTCCCCTCCCCACCTTGAGCATCTGCACAAAGGCCACCGTGAGGTACAGGTAGCCCATGTTGCCTGGGGGTGGTTTGGTGTGCGGGGCGGGTGGGTGGTGGGGGCGGTGGGTGGGTGCAGAAGACCTGGCGTGGCCGCAAAGCATGTGGGAGGCCTCTTCCATCGAGCCACCAAGAGGGCTGTGGTAGCCTCCACCCCCCGCACAAGTACTCTATTGCCCCTTTCAAATCCAACCGCAAAACAAAGCCTCGCACCCGCTCCCGGCCCAATACACACATCGGGGCGTGCTGTGCCGCGTGTGGGGTTCTGTGCTACCTAACACTGGAACACACATCCAGGCACGAAAACCAGTGCCACAGCTGCGCCTTCACCACCCCGGACCGCACCCGTTTGGAAGGTTAGCGCCATGAAGAAGCCCGTGGGCAGCACCCGCGTCAGGTAGTAGCGCCGGCTGACCCGAAACCCGCCAGACAGGCTCTGACCCGATGACGTGGCCAAGGCCGAGCCGGGAGCTGCGGAGCCGGGGCCCGAGGTGCCGGAGCCATAGGAGGTAAGGCCCGCCAGCGCGGCCGCGACGCCGCTGGGCGGCCCCAGGGCGCCGCCGCCGGGCGGGGCCAGGTGCGCTAGGCCGGGCGGGCGCAGGTGGCGCGGCAGCAGCGCCACAGCGCGCAGCGCGGCGAGAGAGAGGGCGGTGGTGGTGGCGAGACCCAGCCAGGCGATGGTACAGGGGCAGGGGAAGTGAAGGCCCACCATGATGTGCTGCGTTTCAGGGGGGAGGAAGGGGGAAAGGGAGGGGTAAAAAAGGGAGCGCCCGCGTCTCTGCCCGTGCTTGCCTTGCCCCTTACCCCCCGTGCATACCCCTGCCGCCCCCCTGCTGCCTTGCATCGCACCTTGTTAATAAGGATGGCCCAGCTGCTGGCGCTCATCCAGCCCAGGCACGCCGCAACGGTGAGAATTTGCGTGCCCAACCTCGACCGCAACAGCGCCAGGAGTGTCCCGCCCCGGGGCAGCGCCCGTGGCGAGGTGGGGCTGGACCAGACATCGATCAGCGGCTTGTCGAGCTCGTTGCGATCGCTGCCAGCGCCTGGCCCGCGCCAGGATGCGGAGGGCCGCATGTTGCAAGCCGACCGGCAGTAGCACAGCGACTGGCAGGCTAGGTGTGACCCCTGTTACATGCCACAGCAGCTTCACAAACACGCATGTTGCGGGGCTGGCTTAGGCGGAATGCAGGGTCGACAGCCCGTGTTTGTCAGAGCAGAGCATAAACGAGCAGGAGTTCCTTGTTGCAGTAGAGCGAATGTAAACGTGTGTAACAGCATTGCGAGTAAGTTGTTTTGCGAACCCGGGGCCCCCCCATGCAGGACGCGAACAATACTGTACCGGCTGGGAGGACCGCCAGGTTTGTACACACGGAGTCGTCCACCTTGGCACCTCGCGTTGCATTGAAGCAGGCTATACAACAGGGACATACTCGCCGCCGACACATTCCTTTGTGCCGACACCCGTCGCCCTACACTTCCGCCCTAGTACGCCGCACGCTACAAGCCGCTTGTGTCCCGCCGTGCTGAATTGCCGCCGGCGCGCACAGTCGCCACCACGGCGCCCCAACCGCCGGTGAACCCCGTAATGGACGCGCCGGAGGCGGTCGCCGCCGACACCGTGGCCGCGGCCGTTCCATCCGATGGCCCGCCTGCCAAGAAGCAGAAGTCCGCGGCGGGCCCGCCGGCCGCGGGCACCGCCGGCGGCCACCCGCTGGAGTCGGGCGTGGTGTCGGAGTCGCTGATGGCGTCGGGCGCTGCTCTTGCCGCGGCCTACCAGACGGCCCAGCCGTACAAGCACTGCGTCATGAAAGACGTGTTCAGCACCGACCTGCTGCGACAGGTGTGAGCTAGCGCGCCCCGGCTCTCACGTGCGGCTGCTAGCAGGCATGCCGCTGCCCGGCTGCGCGCATGTGCGGCATAGGCATGGCGCTGCATAGGGCAACTGGCCGTCAGGGTTGCCCGCGCCAGCGACGGTACCCTCTGCGTTCCTGGGGAGGACGTAACGGCCCTCAGGGCCCACCCCGCAGGGTCACGGGCGCCTGCAACGCTGGCCGCTGGTTTCCTGTCCGCAGCGCCCCTCACATGCCCCGTCCCGACACCCCTGCCGCCGCCGTCTCCAGGCCCCGCCCATCCCCTACACACACACAAGCTCCTCTCCCCGCCCTCCCCGCCCTCTCCTCCTGCTCGCTGGCCCAGGTCCGTGACGAGATCATAAACAACATCAACGCCACCTTCAAGGAGACCGACCTGTTCAAGCTGTTCCAGACAGGCAGGGGCAGGGGCAAGCAGGAGCAGGGCGGAGTAGCGGGGCCGCCAGCCTCTAGGGTTCGGTTCTTGTTCCAGACAGGCAGGGGCCGCGGCCAGCAGGCGCCGGGCAGCAAGGGGCAACGAGGACCGCGGGCCAGCTCCGGGCTCGTGTCGCGGTCGCCAGCCTGAGAGGCTGCGCCCCTACCCAATCCTCCCTCCCTTCCTCCCTCTCCTTGCTCTCCCCCAGGCGACCTGGGCAACATGGACTCGCTGGACCCCGACACCGCCGCCAAGCTGCCCGGCCTGGCGCGACTCAAGAAGGCGCTCTACAGGTGTGTTCGCGGAAGAGAACGGCATGCCGTACAAGCGTGCCGTACATGTCAGCCATAGCCCCTGCCCTCATCCCACGTACCCACGCCCACGTCCCCACATCCCCCTGTCCCTCCCTTCCCTTCCTTCTCACAACGCAAGGCGGCACCCTTGTAAACCGGACGGGCGCCGTTTCATGTGCACCATGTCGTGCTTGGCCAGCGCGCCCACTGTCCCTCCACCGCATCCTCCTCCCGTACCGTAACGTAACGTAATCGTACCGTCCACCTTTGCCCATGCCCCCAATCCCTGCCCATGCCTTCCCTCCTTCCCCCGCCCCTCTCCCCACCTCCGCGCAGCGATGAGTTCCGCGCCTTCATCACCCAGGTGACCGGCTGCGGCGACCTGTCGCCCCGCACCGACTGCTCCTGCAACGTCTACGCGGGCGGCTGCCACCTGCTGTGCCACGACGACGTCATCGCCGCGCGGCGCGTGAGCTGGATCATCTACCTCACCGACCCCGACGAGCCCTGGGAGGCGGCGGACGGCGGCGCGCTGGAGCTGTACCCGTTGGTGGAGGGTGAGGAGCGGGGGCGCAGAAGGGGTTGGGCGAGGGCGGCACAGGGGCGTGTGTTCAAGTGCTAGGTGAAGACGGAACCCCACACACGGCACAGCACAGCTAAGGGTTTAGTGGCGCGTCGGCCGTGCAGGGAGGGAATGCGGTTAGGTGCGAGTGCGGATAACGAAGCTCGACCGCAAGCCGCCCGTGAGAACCCGCGTCCCGGCCCAGCCGGTGTACCGCGTCGTATGTTACCTGGCAGCCAGTGTATCGAAGTTGTGGCGTGTGTTCCAGTGTTAGGTAGAACAGAACCCCACACGTGTGTATATGGATGTGGTTGTGCGCCGTGCTGTGATGGCGGCGCGCTTGAGCTGTACCCGCTGGGGGTGGAGGGTGGGGGCGGGTGGGGGGAGGCGGAGGAGGGGTGGGGGAAGGCGTGCATGTGCACCAGTGATGATGCGGCTCGCAGGCTCGTGCACGCACCTGTGCCGCACCCGTGCGCTCGGCTGCCCATGTGCCTCCCCCGTGTGTGTTCATAAGTGAGCGGGAAACGAGCGCTGCCCCGAAAGAACTCGGTCCCCGCCCTGTGTGGTGTGTGGTGTGTGTGTTTGTGTGTGTTCATAATATTCAACATATACCCGACACGCGACGCCCTGGGGAATTGTGTGTGCAGGCAAGGAGCACACGCCCGCCCCCGACCCCTCGCTGGCGCACCTGCCCTCCTGGAACACCATGGCCATGTTCACCGTGACGCCGGGTGAGGGGAAGGCGGGGGAGGGACAGGGAGGGGAAGGGGAAAGGGAGGCACGCACCCGGGGCACGGCGCTGGAAATACCGCACAGCTCCGCAAACCCCTGCTCAAACGCTGGCTGCACCCCTGCTCCTCTCCTCCGTTGACCCCTTAGGCGTAAGCTTCCACTCGGTGCAGGTGCGGCATTGCCCTAGGGGGAGGCGTCGGGGGCCGGGGGCGGCAGCGGCGTACAGAGGGGCTGAGGGAGGGGGGCAACGGGACACGGGCTGGCGGGGTGACCCACAGAGGAGGGTGCCGAGCACACATCCGCTCTCTTTCCCTCCGCCCCACCCCACTCCATCCCACACTCACCACCCCGGCAGGAGGTGTTCAACGACAACAAGCCGCGCATGTCCATCAGCGGCTGGTACCACGGCCCCGCTCCCCCCGAGGGCGCGGACAAGGCCTCGCTCAAGCAGCTCACCATGCGGGCGGGCGAGGATGCGCGCGTGGCGCACACGGCCATCGAGGGTGAGCTTGCTGGCCCGGGACTGAGAGCTGGCTTCCCCTGGGCCCAGGGGCCGGGGCTTGTGGTTGGCCGCTAGTTGGAAACACCGTCCGGGCTCGGTCGGTTGTGGATGATGACGGTAGTGAGCACACACACCTGGGCCCTGCAGGCGGCGCTGGCGCGATTTCGGACGAGGACCTGGGCGTGCTCATCCGCTATGTGAACCCGGTGTACCTGGACGAGACGTCCTGGCCCAAGATCCGGGCGCGGTTCGCTGAGGAGGGCTCCATCCAGCTGCACAACTTCCTGAAACGGGGGCTGGCGGAGCAGGTGGGGGCAGGGCAGATAAAGGGGGTGAAGGGGCTTGGGTTCGTGTGCAAGGGAGCGGAAAGGGCTCCATCCAGCTGCAGAACTTCCTCAAGCGGGGGCTGGCGGAGCAGGTGGGAGCGGGGAGAGACGTGAGGGGTGAAGGGGCTTGGGTTCGTGTGCAGGGGGGCTTCCTGGATTACAGCTGGCTGGGGCTGCGGGCTGCAGGCCTGCAGGGCAGGAGGCCGTTGGCATGGGAACGCATGGACCAAGGCACCCCTCTAAGCCTGTGGCGGCGCTATCTACGCCGCTTCAGTTTCGCTAGGGTGCGAGACCACAGCCCAGCGCCGCAGCCCGGCGTCAGGGCCCGCTGCCCACACTCATGGCAGCGGGCACCGGCGCCGGCCCCTCCGGGAGGGCGGCGGCGCACAGCTAGATCACAGCATGGCGAGCCCACTCAGGCACCCACACCAAAACACCAGGCCCAACGTAGACTTGTGGCCACGCCAAACCCAAGCTTTACTCCGCCCCCTCCATCTCCCCCAATGTCAGATTGTGGCCGCCTGCATAGCGGAGGACAAGTCCGACGGCTGCGGTGGGCGGCAGCTGCCGGCATACAGCGCCGGCGTTCGCGACGGCTGGACGGCCGTGGGTGAGCGGCGGGCCGTGGCCAGGGCACCGCTCTGGTGTGGGCGGGCCCCGCGACCAGCAACGCCCGTCGGCGGCGTCACACCTACCTCCGCCCCTGCCCGCCCTCCTCTCCCCGCGGCTTCCGCCGCCGCCAACCCACCTGGACCGCACATACACGTGCTATTACTATCCTTTCAAGATGAACACGCGCGCTTACTGTCCCTACTCCTGAACACATCTGCTGCGCGGGGCGTGTCACTTTGAACCCACAAACGAACACACGGCTCTCCCCCCCGTGCCTCCCCGCCCGCCCTCCTGCTCCCAGGCCCGCCCCACAAGCAGCGCTACCTGCGCTACAGCGGCGACCCCGCGCCCGCCCCCGCCGCCCCCTCCGGCCCCTCCTCCGCGGGCCCGCTGCTGGAGCGGGTGCGTCGCGAGCTGCTGGGCAGCGGCGCCTTTGCGCGGTTGCTCAAGGCCTTCACCGATGTCACCATGCTGCGGCAGGTGGGGCAGGGCGGGCGGGAGAGCGGGCGAGGGCGCCGCAAGCGGGGTGCGGCGGGGTGTCAGAACACACGGGGTGTAAAAACACACACACGAAACCCTAATCCCCTTCTTCATGCCCCGCGCCCCGCCGCCATGGACGTCACCCTACTGCCGCAGACCGGCGAGACGCGGCGCTTCCGGCCAGGTGAGGGCGGCGGCGGCGTGGGCGGGGTGGGGCACGAGCCGAGGAAGCAGTTTGCAGCTGACGGCAGGAGCTGTTGCCTGGAGACCCGGGTGCCACTCTGCTGCCCGCTCCTACCCTCCGTTTCCCCCTTCCCTCCTCCCACCCGCCCCTCAAGGCATGGATTACACGGTGGCCCACTACGGCATCCTCACCACCGACCCCCGCCTGGACTGCGTGCTGACCTTCGTGGACGACGCCACAGATGAGGCCGCGTCCGCCTGGCAGGTGGGCAGGGGGGCGGGGGAACAAAGGGGAAAGCGAGGGCGTGTGGGTTTGTGGACGGCGCCACCGACGCCACAACGAGGTCGCGTCCGCCTGGCAGGTGGGCCGCTGCAGGACGAAGCCCGAGGCTGCAGAGTCAAAGGGAGGGCTGTACATTGTTGGGCAGCCGACGGGCCGCATCAGCGCACTGCTTCAACCGGCCGCCCCGTCCAGCGCCCTTGGCCAGCCACTGCTCACCAGCACCGCACCGCTCCCGCGCCCCAACCCCAGCCCACCGGCCGCGTCCCCCTCCCCTTGCTTGTAACTAGTTCGTTACTCCCATGGTACATACCCTCCCCCTGCCCCCATCCCCCTCCCCCGCCCCCCAGGCCGGCGAGGTGGGCGGCTACGAGGCCTACCTGCTGGCCGACGAGGAGGAGGGCAAGGGCGACGCAGACGAGGTGTACCGCGTCAACGTGAGCCAGGAAGGGGTCCAGGGGGGAGCCTAGCTGCCCCGCTGTCGCTTTCGGGGCCAACGTGCCGATACCCGCCACGCCCTCACCCCCACGCCGCATGACGCATGCAAACACGCCCTTCCCCTCAATTCCCTCGTCCATCTCCCCCTTCTTCCCCACCCCCCAGGCCGACAGCGAGGAGTCGGGCGTGCTCAACGTCAACGCCGCCGCCAACACGCTCAACCTGGTGCTGCGGGACGAGGGCCTCATGCGCTTCGTAAAGTATGTCAGCTACTCGGCGCCCGGCAGCAGGTGAGGGGCGGAGGGGGAAGGGAGGGGGGAGGGGGTGGGCAGGTGTGTATGTGTCAGGGGTGCTGCAAAAGGGTTTTCAGGGGTACGTCAGCTACTCAGCGCCCGGCAGCAGGTGAGGGGATGTGTGTGGGCGGGTGCAGGAATCATAGCGGGCTGGAGCGGGGTTGGGTGGGTAGCAGCGGAGGGTGGCAAGCCAGGGGGAGGGGAACCGTGGGGGGCAACGTCGAGGCAGGTGGGAGGACGGGAGGCGGCAGGATGGACGGGGGCCGGGTGGATGGACGGGGCGGTTGGCTGGGGTCTCAAAACCAAGGTCTACAATGTCCACCGGGGCTGGGCCTCCCGATGTGACCACAGAGGTCTTCTCCATGCTACAGCCGCCTTGCCGCCCTGCTCCCCTCCGCCCCCAGGTGGGACGTGGCCATGGAGTATGTGCCCGAGGACGACAGCGACGACGAGGAGGAGGAGGGCAAGGCAGGCGGCGAGGCCAAGAAGCGCGAGGCCGAGGGGGGGGCCGGCGGCGACGAGTGAGCGCCCCTCCCAAGCCCTGGGTGACCCCGGACCGGCGCCCCCCCAGGCCGGCGAGTGCTGGGGGCCGCGGAGCAGCGGCCCCGGCTGCGGGCACCGGCGGCAGTGGCCGGTCGGCCGCGCGAGCTGCTGTTGGCAGCGACGCTCGGCGCACAGCGGATGGCGCACCATGGACTGCTCATGGGGTGGGCTGGGGCGGGACCTGGCGCAGCCACGAGGCGTGGTGCTGGCGCGCGCTCGGCCGGTGCAGCCAGGCTGCGGCTGGGCCCAAGGGGAGCCTGGCGGTGCTCGTTAGGGGGGATCGTGGCCGTTTGTGACCGTGGCGCGTCTGCACATGGCTGCACATGGCGTTTGTTGACACGGAGGCCTGTGCGTGCAGAGTTTGACGTCGTGTGAGTTGGCGTTGGGCTTGTGCAAGACCTTGCGTTGCGTGTGGCGTCTCGTGTTGGAGGCTTCGTGTGTAGCTGTGTGTTTGTGACCGGCGTGCGCTGCGACGCGCGGCAGTGTGCCGGCGACTGTCAATGGCTGCGGTGGTGCGATGCAGGACGGGTGAAGGGATGGGCGCTGTGTTGGGCTGGGCGTCCCTGGTTATTGGGCAGAGGCTGGTTGCTGACTTACGTGGAGGCCTACCCGCATGGGTGCGGAGTCTTCCGGCCTCCCACTTCGGTTGCCCGGCGCTTTCTTCGCGGGTGGCAGCTGTGATGGCGTGGTGCCGCGCGCAGGGGGGAAGGGGAGGGGGGGACGGGGTTCACCGCGCTGTGCAGCTGCGTGGGCCTTCCGCGTTGTGGCTTTGGGCGATCGGCGGTGGCTGCAGCCTGGCCGGCATGTTGGGATGGGCCGAGCTGTCGGGTGCGCGCGGCCGTGCTGGAGGTTGGGGGCCAAGGGGCGGCGCGCGGCGGTGTGATGAGCGGCGAGCCGGGCGTGGATTGTAACTCGGCACTCTCCGGAGTGCCTCCCGAGAACCCTTGGTGCAGGAGCTGAGCGTGGAGGGCCCAGGCAGCGCAGCCAGGGTAGAGGGTACCCGGAACGGGGTATAGGGTACCCGGAACGGGAGGACAGGGGCCCCAGGGAGAGACCTGGGGTTGCCGCGGCGCAGCGGGGGCGCCACGCCGCTTGCTGCGAGGAGGCCGCGCACGGAGAGAGTGGAGGGGGCTCGCGCACAGAGGGGTGCCCTACCAGTGCGCGTTGCCTAGGAGCCACCCGTTGCCGCTCCGTCCCCATTGGGCAGCCGCGGGCACACCGGCAGTCCTGTCCAGTCCTGTCCTTCCCGCCCCACCCCTGACCTGTGGCCCCAGCCGAATCGCCCGGCACGTGGGTCAGCGTGGGCACGCCAGGGGCACGTGGGCGCTCGGATCCGCTTCTGCAACAACCTAACGGCCCCGCGTCACGGCCATGGCCTGCTACTCGCGCGAGCTCCAGGGCCGGGGGGTGGTGGCTCACAGATACTCTTGGCCGGGGGGCCGGGGGGTCGCTTGTCAGGTCGGGCGGGCCGTGCACGGGCGTCGAATTGGGTCGGTGCCGCATCGGCCGCACACGGACGACTGCGCTCGACACAGAAGACTGCCCCCCGAACTCCTCGCGACCATCCCAACAGCATCCCGTCGCCACTGACGGTGCTAGGCTCCTCGCAGCACACGACACGCACGCGCATTCATGCAGCGCGGCCTTCAGGCCCCGACTCGGAGCGCTAGGGAAAGCCGCGTTTCAAGCCTGGCGTGCCAGCGACTTGCCCTGGTGCGGAGTCATTGGAAGAGCGGCGGAAAGCGCGAAAGCATGCGTGGCCCAATCCACGAACGCGTCAGGCCCCGCCCTCGGCTTCCGGCAACGATTTGAACGGTTGATCTGGGCGTCTGGAAGTCGTCTGAGTTCTCCCGTCGCGAGCTGTGTCACGCCCGATGCCGCACGCGACATCGCTGCTCGCCTCGCAGCGCCGAGCCTGACTGCCACGCTCCTGTCAACTTCATCCTGCAGGTGTCTTCCTCGGCCATCCGCCGTGCGCTGCCCCGCCTGCTGTCGCCTGCGGTCGTCTTTGCCAAGGCAGGCACGCGGGTACGTGCCTGATGCAGGCCCACACGCCCCGCGCGAGTCGGCCGGCACCCCCACCCCCGCCGCCACCTCACCTCTGGTGGCAGTGCTACTAGGATCGCGCCACGGTGGCGGTGGCGGGAGTGAGCTAGCGCAGCCAGCCCTCGGTGCCAGGCGCTCAGGAGCCCGCCATGGCGCCGCGCCGGCCATGGCTGCGGCTGGACGCTGCGTCGCGGCCGCGGTAACCCCTCGCGCCGACGGAACCCGGAGGCGCTTTCTGCCATGGGGCCCCGCAGCTCCCCGCCGCCAGCTTCCGCTGGGGAGTCCTAGGGTTTCTGGCGCCGCGCGGGCGGCGGCAGCACCACGCTGCACCGGCCGTACCCACACGAAGCCCCAGCGTCGTGGGGTCGCCCTGGGTCCACCTCGCGCACCACCCCCGCTGCACGTACCTGCCCCTCCCTTCTCTACCCCTGCCCTCCCCTCCTCTGTCCTGCTCACCACGTGTCGGAGCCCCTCCGCACCCAACACCGCACCTCCCTCCCCCGCCCCGCAGGGCTTCGGAAACCTAACCGCCGGCGGCTCCACGCCCGCCTCCGTCGCCGCCGCCGCGCCCTCCCTCGCCTCCGCCTCCGCCACCATGGCCGCGCCTGCCCCCGCCGTCGCCGCCTCGGACCCCAAGCTGCGGTCGCTGCGTGAGGCCATGGCGGCGGCCGACGGCGGCCGCGGCGTGGCAGCGCTCATCGTTCCCACCGAGGACCCGCACATGAGCGAGTACCCGCCCAAGTGCATGATGTACCGCGAGTACATCTCGGGGTGAGGGCCCCGACTACAGCAAATTGATATGTATATCATGTGTGTGTTTTACTTGTTCTTGACATGCTGTGCCAGCTGCATGGAGTACCGCGAGTTCATCTCGGGGTGAGGGCTCTCGCAGACAAATCAAAGGGCGAACACGCCATGCGGCCTGGTGTGCAGTTGGAGCTGCGCTGCGGTGCCCTCGGCAGTGCCTCTGGGGAGATTGCCCTGAGCCCTTGCACGCCCGCCCTGCCCAACGCACACGCGCGGCCCCTCTCCTCCCCACCCCACCCCCAGCTTCACGGGCACCGCCGGCACGGTGGTTGTTACGACCGACCAGGCGCTGCTGTGGACGGACGGCCGCTACTTCCTGCAGGTGGGGGCGTGGGGGAGGGGGTGTGGAGACGGGCGGAAACAGGGGAGGAGGAAAAGAAGGGATGCGTGTGTGTGTGTTTGAGGTTGGGCACTGCCGTGGACGGACGCCGTTACTTCCTGCAGGTGGGGCAGGGGGATGGAGAGGCCGGCAGGAGGGAAGGGGGCGGGGAAGACTGCTCGTCCTGTGCAGCGCTGGGGTTGGGCGCGGCCGGCCACCTCCGCCTCTCATGCGGCCCATGCGGCCGTACGGTGATACGGCCCGCGCCCGCCCTGGCCACCACTGTTGGGGCCCGCGCACGTGCGGGGCCTGCCCATGTCGTCCGCAGTACAGGGGCCCCCCTCACTGCCCTCGCTCGCAACCTTCCCCCCATAGTGTGCTCGGAGGTTCGCAACTAGATCGTTACTCCCATGGTACATTCCCCCACAATGTACACCACCTGCCCTGCCCCCACCCCACCCAGGCCGCCACGGAGCTGGGCCCCGAGTGGACGCTCATGAAGGCGGGCACGCCCGGCTGCCCCGACGTGAGGGGGAGGACGGTTGATGGGAAGGGGGTGAGGGAGCGAGAGCGGGGCAGGTCGTGTCGCTCGTGCAGGGCGGGTGGGGCGGAATTCACGAGGGGGAACGGGGTTGGACGTCACCTCGCTTCGCCCTCTCTCCTCTCACCCCAGCTGGAGGACTGGCTGGCCACGCAGCTGCCCGATGCCGCCCGTGTGGGCATCGACCCGTGGGTCCACACCGTGAACAGCGTTCGCACGCTGCAGCGAAAGCTGGAGGAGCAGGGCAAGGTGGGGAGAGTGAGGGAAAGGGCGATCGGCGTCCCCATTCCGCTATTTCCGCCATTTCCGCCAGCGCCCTTCTGTGTTCACAGGCGGGAACGCACGTGGCCTTAGAATGCATCTGGCGTGGTGCCCCACTGTTCCCTCGCTCCATACCACAACCCCTCACCCCACCCCCCAGGTGCTGGTGCCCCTGCTGGACGACGGCAACCTGGTCGCCCGCGTGTGGGCTGACTCGCGGCCGCCCGCCCCCGATGCGCCGCTGCGGGTGCACGAGGCGCGCTGGGCGGGCGAGGACGTGGCGTCCAAGCTGGGGCGCATGCGGGAGCAGGTGCGGGGGTGGGTCCGCGCTGACGCTGCCTTGACGAGGTGGCCTGAACGCCCGCAAAACACACACGGCGTGCTGAGCCGCGTGTGGGGTTGTGTTCTACTGCACACTTGAACACACGGCCTCTCCGTCAGTCGTCCCTCCCCTCCCCTCCACTCACCTCCCCTCCCCGCCTTGGCTTCCTGCCCCCAGATGAAGTCCGCGGGCGCCTCGGCGCTGCTGGTGTCGGGCTTGGACGAGGTGGCGTGGCTCACCAACACGCGGGGAGGCGACGTGGAGCACAACCCGGTGGCGCTGGGCTACGTGCTGGTCACCGCCGACCAGGTGGGCAGAGCACGTGCTAAGCTAGGATAACATGGTGTGTAATGAAACTATATGTAGATAGGTACGGAGCAAATGGAGCCCGGTGGCGCTGGGCTACGTGCTGGTGACCGCCGACCAGGCGTGGGGGAGGGGAGAGCGGCGGGAAGCGGGCAGGGCACGTGGCGAACCCCACCCCAGCCGGCCAGGGCCCGGGCGCGGCGGCAAGGCCACGCCGCTGCGCCCGCCGCCTCGCCGCCACCGCGCACCGCTGCGCCTGCGCCCCCACGCTGCCGGCGGCCACTCGCACACTAGATCCCCGCCCACCACCGGGTGGTGGCCGCAACGGCGCGCTGGACGCCACCGCTGGCGGCTGCCGCTGTGGGACCAGCTGGGGCCGCGGCCCAGGCCACGGGCCGGAACAGCACGCACGCAGGATGCCGCCTGCGGCCCCACCGCGACGCCCCGTGCGCCCATGCCCAGGCGGCACTAACCAGCCGCCTCGCGCACCCCACCCTTTCCGATGCCCCCGCCTCGCGCCCCTCCCAGGGCTCCGACGGCTCGGGCACCGCCACGCTGTACGTGGACGGCGCCAAGGTGGTGGCCCCGGTGGCGGCGCAGCTGCAGGCGGCGGGCGTGGCGGTGAGGGCGGAGGGGCGGAGGGCGTGTGGGGAGGGAGGCGCTGGGGTGCACGCAGGGTACGATATGTGACGGGAGGGAAGGGCCGGGCTCGTTTATGCACACACGCCCCTCCTTTCCCTGGCCCAACCCCCCTTCATCCTTCCTTCCCCCTCCAGGTCAAGCCCTACGACGGCCTCCTGGCTGACGTGTCGGCGCTGGCCGCCAGCGGCGCCCGACTGTGGCTGGACCCCGCCCGCGTGTCGTACGCCGTATACCAGGCGGCCGCCAAGGGTGGGCGGCGGGAGGGGCTGCCGAGGGCGAAGAGGGGTTCTGTGGGGCTGATGAGAAGGGACGGGCGCTGAGGCCAACGACGGTCGGGAACAACCTGCGCGGGGCTGCCCAGGCCGCCGCGACCGCCGTGCAGCAGCGCCGCCGCGGACTGCTGTGGGCGGAAGGGGCACGCTCGTATGCACCTCCTGCCGCCGACCGCCCACGAAGGGCGGGCGAAGCGCGGGCCGGGCCTTACACCGAGGGCAAAACCAGGCAGCAGCGACAGCACCTACCAAGCGCCCGTGTAATCACCCGCCCGCCACCCGCCCGCCACCCGCGCGCCACCCGCCCATCTCGCCGCAGCCGCCGCCGAGGCCGGCGGCGCCGCCGGCAAGAAGCGGCCCCGTGAGGAGGCTGAGGGCGCCGGCGTCCACGGCAACGGCAACGGCTCCTCCCCGGAGGCGGCCAAGGGCTCCAAGGCGGTGCCCTTCAAGCCCGTGGAGCTGGCCTCGCCCGTGGTGGCTGCCAAGGTGAGTGCGTATGATTTTTGGGGCGGGGACAGAGCTCGGCTGGGAGACCGGAATAACGGATGACGCAACTGGAAAGGGCCGTGGCAGCCGCGATATGTACGTCTTTGTGTTTGTGTGGGTGTGTGGGTGTGGCGTGGGCATGGTGTGTTGGAGCGTGCATGACGGGCACTCGGCAGGCAGACAGTGGGAGGACGGTAAAAGATGAGCGTTTTGCCCATGCGTGTTTTGACACGCATTCTCCCCTGTCCCCTGCTCCCCTCCTTAGGCCATCAAGAACGCCGCGGAGCTGGAGGGCATGCGCGAGGCGCACCTTCGTGACGCGGTGGCGGTGTGCTCCTTCCTCAAGTGGCTGGAGGACAAGGTGGGGCGGTGGAGGGGGAGGCGGTGGAGGGCATGGGGGTTTCAGGGCATTGCGCCAAGAAGTCCAGGGTGCGGGCCGCAAGGGACAGGCGCGCGGCTGTGGTGGGGGCCGGGGAGCGGCTGCACCGCAGGGGCTGTCGTGGCAGAGTATGTATATAATGCATAACATATATGTACATACATAACCGGTCGGAATGCCGGGGCTCGTTGGGCTCGTTGCGGTGCGGACGGATGCGCTGCCCGCACCCGCAGGTGGCGACGGGCGCCACGGTGACGGAGGTGGAGGTGGACGAGGTGCTGACCGGATTCAGGTGAGCTGGGGCGGGGTTGGGGACTTGGTGTTGGGGCTGGGAACTCGGTTTCTGGAGCCCCATGCTAAGCTATGCGGCAGGCGAGCGACAGGCACCTGGGGACGCAATGGCCCGGCCGGCGTCCTCCCCGCAGCGCATGTCCTTCCCCGCAACGTGTGGCCCTCGCACCCCCCCCCTGCACCCCCTCCCCAGGGCCAAGCAGCAGGGCTTTGTGGAGACGTCCTTCTCCACCATCGCGGGGGCGGGGCCCAACGGCGCCATCATCCACTACCGGTGAGCGGCTGCGACTGGACACGGACGGGACACGCCCTGGACTGGACTGGACTGGACTGGCCTGCGCAGTGGCACCCGGCGGCTGCCACGAACCCCTCGGAAGGCCCGCATGCGGCGTCAGCCCCGGCCTCGCCCTCCGCACCTAGGCTCGCGAGCGGATGCGACTGAGCATGGCCTGCACTGCGCAGCGGCGCCCGGCAGCTGCCACGCGCGTTATGGAAGGCCCGGAGGCGGCCCCGGCCTCCGCACCTAGGCTTGCGGCCATCACATCTCCCCCCTCCCCTCCCCTCCCCTCCCCTGCCCTGCCCCCTGGCCCTTCCTCCATCCCCCCAGCGCCCAGCCCGGCACTTGCCGCTCCGTGGACGCCAACACGCTGCTGCTGCTGGACTCCGGCGGCCAGTACGACTGCGGCACCACCGACATCACCCGCACGCTGCACACGGGGCGGCCCAGCGACCACATGCGCCGCTGCTTCACGCGCGTGCTGCAGGTGGGGGGGGAGAGATGGGGGCATGGGAGGGTTAGTGCCGGTGACACGGTACACACGGGGCAGCCCAGCGACCACATGCGCCGCTGCTTCACGCGCGTGCTGCAGGTGGGGGTGGGGGAGCGGGGATGACAGGAGGAGGAGGAGGAGGAGGAGGACAGGAGGGGGAGGAAGGGTGCAGCCTGCGCGTGCGAGGAGCGCCAGGCCAGCTGGGTGCGCTGTGGGCCCGCAAACGTGCGAGAGCTTGGGAATGTTGCCTGCCTGGCATTGCATACCTTCGTCACTGCGCTCGCAACCTCTACCCAGTTCATACCCCCACTCATCCACCCAAAGGGCCACATCGCGCTGGACGCCGCCGTGTGGCCAGAGTGCATCCACACATACACGCACATACACGCACATACCCAAACACCCTCCCCC
>BDDC01000703.1:0-12610 GCA_001662425.1 Chlamydomonas sphaeroides
CTGCCTGCCTGCCTGCCTGCCTGCCTGCCTGCCTGCCTGCCTGCCTGCCTGCCTGCCTGCTCCCCTCCTCCCCTCCCTCCCTCCTCCTCCCCACCCCACCGCAGCAAGTGGCGTCCATTGTGCGCGAGGTAGCGCTGGTGTGGCCCTCGCCGCTGGCCTGGCTGCTCAACCTGGGGAACCAGGTGGGGCCGGGGGTCCCGGGGGGGGCACGGCGGCACGATACATTACGCCAGCTAGCTAGCTCCAGACACATGTGGCGGCGCACCCCCTGGCCCCCCTCCTCCTCCCCCTATCCCCTCCTCCACCCTTTCCTCCCGCCCAACCTCCCGCAGGTCAGCAGCGGGGTGGCCACCATGGTCTCGCTGGACTGCTCGCTGCCGGGGGCGGGCCCCGGGGAGGGGACGCCGCCCAGCGTGCAGCGGCTGGTGCTGGCGGTGGCGGCGCCGGGGCTGCTGCTGGCGGCGGCGGCGCTGGTGCGTGGGGGCTGGGCCCGTGGGGCCTGGGAGGGCGCACGCCGCTTCCCTTGCCACTGCACACACGCATGGGCATGGTGACGTGGGGTCTGCGGGGCACCTGCACCCCCTTCCCTTGCTCACGAAGCTTCGTACGCACACACGCCTGCCTTTCCCCACATCCCCCGGGCACCCCTCGCTCCCCTCCCCTTTCTTTCCTTCCCCCTCCCCCAGGTGTGGCTGGCGCTGTACGAGGTCCGCAGAGCCAAGCGGCTGCGGTCCGGGCTGCCCGCCCCCCGCCGCGGCCCCTGGCTGCGGCCCCGCCTCATCGTGACCGCCATCACCATTGTGTTCTTCACATACCCGGGTGGGGGCGAAGGGAGAGGAGGAGGGGTAGTGAGAGCGCTGACTCAAGCCCTATAGGCTGAGGGGACGGGAAACGGCGCCATCCGGTTTACAGCTTGTCGCCTTTGCGCTCTTCACATACCCGGATGGGGGCGAAGGGAGGGTCGCAGGGTAAGAGGATGCGATAGGGTGCAGAGGCGAAGGCGGATAGACCAACCCCTGGCAAGTCCGCTCCCACCACGCCCCCCCCCCCTGCTCAACCTCCCATCGTTCCTTCAGACGTGACGGATGCGCTGCTGGGCATCTTTGCCTGCCCTGAGGTGGGGCGAGTAATCGGTGCCCCCCCTCCCGGGGACGTTGGCATCCGTACGAGGGCACGGCTCCGCGGCTGCTGACCGCAGACGTGGCCCGTTCCAACCCACCCAAGGCGCCCTACGCTCTGGCTCCTTCCCCTTGTCGATGTTGCCGCCCCCCGCCATTCCGCTGGTTGCCCCCTTTCTCGCGCCCCGCCCCGGCCCTCATGCCCCTCCCCTCTCCTCCCGCCCCCCGTCTCCACCCGCAGCTGGACGTGCTACCCCGCGGCGGCGCGCCCTACGGCGATCAGCTGAGGGCTGTGGGGCGCTGGTGGTCGTCCGACTACAACATGCAGTGCTACGTGAGGGGAGGGGGTAGGGAGCTGGGTAGCGGGGAGGGGCAGGTAACGACCTTTGTTTTGGCGAGAGCGCACAACGTACAATCCTACGTGAGGGAGGAGGAGGCGGGGGGGGGAGGGGACGGGCGCTGGGTAGGGAGGCGAAAGCGGCACATGTTGCCAGTCAGGTGGGGGCCTGTCCGCCCAGGCAGGTGGTGCGGCAGTCCTGGGGGCATGGAGGCGGGGAGGAAGCAAGCCGTGCTGTCCCTGCCACTCCGAGCCAAGCTACACGAATCACTCCGCACCCAGTCATTGTGATCTTCCCCCTTCCCCCCTCCCTTCCCACCCTCCCTTCCTTACCCCCCCCCTTACCCTAGGTTGGCATCCACCGCTGGCTGGCTCTGGGCCTGGGCATACCCGGCGTGCTGCTGTTCAGTGTGGGGGTGCCCGCGGCCAGCGCCTGGTGGCTGCGGGCCAACAAGGAGCGGCTGAGGAGCAGGTGCGGAGGGGAGGGGGCCCAGGGTGGGGGCATGGGGGGTTCGGAGGGAAGTCGAATCGGGGTGCGGGGGCTGCTCGCACAGCGAGGGCTCCCTACGTGGCTGCCCCTGGGGTCCTCCTCGGCTGACCTGGGGTCGTTGAGCTAGCCCCACTGCCCTCCGGTAATTCACTCCAACCCCCTCCCCTCTGGCCCCTCCCCCCCCAGGCGCTTCTACCGGGCCTACGGCTTCCTGTACTCGGACTACGAGGACCGCGCATACTACTGGTGGGGGAGGGGGAGATAGGGGGATGCGATGGGTGGAGCAGCAGCGAGCGCGGATGTGATTGGGGGTAAGCAGCGAGCGCGGCAGGGCAAGGCAGGGCAGGGCAAGGGGGCCTCGTGCCGCGTGCGCCCCTGCGCTCACATGCCATGCCTCCCGCCTGCCTCCCTTGCCCTCCCCGCCCCCAGGGAGAGCGTGGTGATGCTGCGCAAGCTGGCCATGGTGGTGGTGGTGGTGTTCCTGGGGGCCATCAGCACGCAGGTGGGGCGAGGGCGAGGGCGAGGGCGAGGGCGAGGGCGAGGGCGAGGGCGAGGGCGAGGGGAAGGGGGAGGGAGGCTCACGGGCGAGGCGCATGGGGGAGGTGGTAGAGGGTGGGAGGGCGGGCGTCCCTCCGCTCGAGCTTGTGCCAGGAGGGGCCGGGCGCGCGACCTTGCTCGAGGTGGGTGCAGCCACCGCCCTGCTGCCTCCACCCCTGCTCCTCTGTGCCCAGCCACCCCACTTGCGTCTGGCCCCCGCCCCCACATCCCCCCCCACCTTCCCCGTCTTTCTTCCCCCGGCCTCCTTCCCACTCCCCACCTCCTCCCAGGTTCAGCTGCTGGTGTCGCTGGGCATCATACTGCTCGCCCTGGCGGCGCAGGTGGGCGGGTGGGGAGGGTGTGGGCCGGTGGCGGTGGCGGCAGCTGCCCTCACGCCCGCAGGCCCCTCACGGGCAGCCCCCCACACCTCCATGTCCCATTTATGACCCCGCTGTGAACCCCTTCGCCCCACCTTCCTCTGCCCCATTCGTTAACCGCCCTGCCCGTGGTCGCCCCTTCCCTCCTGCCAGATCGCCATGGACCCCTACCGGGACCCCGCCATGGGTAGGTGGGGGCGTTTGTTTCTTGTTGTCTTGTTATATTCTCGGCGCCTCAGGCGTGTTGCCCCGACCAAGCCTGCAGCCTGCCTCCGCTGCCCGCTGTCGGACCTGATCTATAGAGGACTGTCCCCTCCCGCCCCTCCCGCCCCTCCCGCCCCCTCCTGACCCTTACTGCCCCCCCCTTCCCCCGCCCACAGACCTGCTGGAGCGGCTGTCGCTGTACGGCACCACGGGCCTGCTGTACACCTCACTGTTCTTCCTGCTGGACCTGGGCGACACCGCGGGGCTGGTGCTCACGGGGCTGCTGGTGGCGGCCAACGGCTCCATACTCACATGGTGCGGCCGCCGACAGAGGCGCGGGGCTACCGGCAAGTGCGGCCCCCCTCTGCCGCTGCCGCTGCGCATGCACATCCCTCGCTGCCCCGCCTGCTGCTGCAACCGGCCCCCCCCTGCCATCCCGCCCCTCACCTGCCCCTCACCGCCCCCCCCCCAAGGTTCGTGCTGGTGCTGGTGCGGGAGTACCTGCGCGGCACCATGAGGGCCATGGACGCGGACCGGGACGGGCTGCTGTCGGCCCAGGACGTGGCAAAGGTGCGGGGCGGGGGGCGGGGTGGCTGCGGGGGAAAGCAGAGGGGCGGCTGCGGGGCGCCGAGGCGGGCGACACGCGGACCCATGTACTGCAGGGCTTCAGGGCTACAGCGCCCTCGGCCATCCGCACTCCCCCTTGCCCCTGCCCGGCCTCAGGCCCTGGACGGCCTGGCCGCCAAGCACCCCTGGCTGGCCGCACAGCTGCTGGCGCTGGACGGCTGGGCCCGGGCGCGGCGGCCGCTGGCCCGGCTGCTGTCGTCCGCCTACCCCTACGGCCAGCCGGGGGACGGCTGGCTGCGGGCGGACCGGGTGGCGGCGGAGGCGGCGGTGCTGGCGGCGGGCCGGAGGAGCAGCATGGCGGGGGGCGAGGCCGCGGCGAGGGACGAGATCTCTGGCGCGGAGGAAGGCGCGGAGGCGGACGGGGATGGCGCGAAGGGCGGGGGTGGGGACAAGATCGGGGCAGGGATGGGGCCTGGGAAGCCGTGGGGCAAGCAGCGGTGGCGGCGCGAGCGCCAGCAGGCGGGCGCCTGGCAGTCAGAGGAGCAGGTGGGGGGGCAGGAGGGGGCGGAGGGCGAGCGGCAGCAGCAGCCGGTATCAGCCACCGCTGCCGTTGGGACGCCTGGATCCCGACCCAGCAGCGCTGCGGGCGGGGGAGCAGCGGGGGTGGGGCCCGGGGCGGGTTCCACCTCGCCTCCGCGTGCCGCACCGCGCGGGCCGGCTATGTTGCCGGACTCGGCCTCTGCATCCCCGTATGAGGCGGCCTCGGCCTGCCCGGCGGAGAACCCCTCCGACGGCCGGCCCGGGCCGCGACCAGGGACCGCGAACGCTGCGGTGGGGCGGCCCAGCCTGGACAGCTTCCGACCCGCTGGCGGCGCTGCGTCGTCGCCCGGACTTGACTCCCGGCCAGCTGGGCGCAGCGAGGCAGCGGCAGGCGAGGCGGCGCCGCTGCCGGTGGCCGGCTCCGCCGCTGTGGGGCACCGACACAGGCAAGTTCTCTGCCTGGGGGGATACACCTAGGATGTCAGGGCCCCAGCCCCTGAGGGCCCCTTCGTTTTTTTTGTGCCTTGTGCCGTTTGGCACTTTGACTCGGTTCCTGTTTCCTGCTTTCCTGTTTTCCTTGCTCGGTTTCCGTTTCTGTTTCCTTTTGTAATATCTCCTTCTCCCTGTCAGCCCCGCCCAAGCCCCCATATCCGTTCATCCCCCCAAGCCCCAGTTCCCGTACGTATGAATCACCACCGCTGCTTCTGCCCCGCCCCGCCCTCCCTCCAACCCACAGCCTGACCGCGGAGCTGCGGCCGCCCAGCTCCCTGGGCTCGCCACCGCCGTCGTCGGCCTGGCTGGAGCCGGGGGGCGGGAGGAGGTTCTCCGTCGTCGGCGCTGGTGGCGGGAAGGCAGGCGGCGGTGGCGAGCCGCCTGGCGGTAGCGCTGCTGGGGCGGGTAAAGCCGCAGGCGACGATGCATGAGCACGATGTGCACGAATGAGCGTGGCGGCGGGTGCATGGAACAAACGAGCGGCCAGTGTCCTCGTAAACACGCACTTGGCCGCATGCCGCATGCAGTTAGCGAGCTGGCGGTCGGCGGGGCGAGCGGGGGTGCGATGCCAGCGCACGCTGCGTCCTGCGCCTACCGCCGGCCGTATGCTAGCGGACGGCCTCAGTCCGCGGGGCCAGGCCGCCACACGCAGGACCATATAAGCATTATAACAGCACGTAGAGTTGTCCGGCAGCCGCTCGGCGCGCGGTGAGGCCGCCCCAGCTCGGCACGGGGAAGGCGGCTGTGCGCGCTGGCCGCCGCCGGCACAGGGTGATGTGGGTCGGCTGCTTCGCGCGTTGCGACTGCAGGTCGGACCTTGCATAGCGTGGTTAACTGAATTGCATGAGCCGCCAGTGGTCCGCGTGGGCCAGGCGCAAGCTGCGGGCGCTGGGCTCCCGGCGGCTGGGGTGTGTGGGGTGGGAGGTACGAAATGGGATGATTGATGGGAGGGAGGCCCGGCTGCCCCTGAAGGTGGCGCCGCGCAATCGCAGTCCCCAAAGCCCGGCCCCACAGGCGTAGCGCTCTAGCGCTTATGAGCGCAACTCCAAAGCGAGGGAGGCCCCGCCGCAGCCTCCCCCACCCAGCTGGATGTCTTGGGCCTGGCTCTCCTCCCCCGGAACACAGCTCCTTTCTCGACAGCCACTCCAGCGGTGGCGCCCGGAGCCGAAGCGCGGGCGCTGCACGAGGCCGGAGCCAGGGATTTGCGGCACGGCTCATGCATAGAGTACACGCTCGGGGTCTAGGCGAAGGAGGGGACGGGGAGGGGAGGGAGCTTGGCTGTCCCGGCACTGACCTCGGCTGCTCTGTCCCCGCACTGGACTCGAGGGCTTTTTTTATTTCAAAGACGTACCCAGCGTGTAAGAAAGAATGGTGTTGCTCCTAGCCTCCATGGGCGCGAGGGTTACTCGTCGCCAGGACCAGGCGGCCTCCGGGCCAAGACATTTTTTTCTTATAAGTAGAGATAGGAGTGCCTAGTGGAGGGGCGAAATGCTCCTGCGTGGACGGCACGCTAGGGGCCTGCCGTCAGGTGGAGGGGGGAAGGGAGGGGCACCGAGCGGGCACCAAGCGGAGCGGAGAAGAGGGGCCCAGGCTGAGCGCTGAGGTGGAATGCATGCAGGGCTCGTGTTGCCGTACCGATGCACCAGGTTCTTCGGCGCTGTCGCATCGCTACAAACTGGCCCCACAGCTAGCGCTTAGCCGTGTTTATTGCTTGAATTTGTGTCGCCTGGAGCAGGAGGCTCCGCGGTCGTCTGAGCAAGCCTTCTAGGGCCAGTCCCCGCGAACACCAGCAGCGCTCCACGCTCGTGCTACTGGATGACGGTAGCCATGGCGGACCCAGGTCGCTCGTTCCGGACGGAGCAAGATCGCATCGACACCTTGACGATGGCTATCACGGTCAGCCCGCTTCGTGCCAAGCCATTCTGTGTACCAAGCCTCACGCTCGAACATCTGCGATCCTCCGCAGAACCCGAATGTTGTCGGCAGCGGGTACATTTCGTTCCCGCCCCAGAAGCCCTTTGAGAAGCCGGTTGTTTTCCAGCCGCCCACGGTCGCGGTAAGCAATTTCTCTCAAACATGCGACTGAAACGCAGGGCGCATAGCAAGTCACTAATGGACATCCCTATGCTTGCAGCACATTGAGTTTCCAAGCGAGTACCAGGACTACATTCGCGCGACGGGAGCGCCGCCCCCCAACGGCGCACCGCCGGGCCTGCGCCCGCCCGCGCCGGGTGCGCCGGGCCCCCGTCCCGCGGTGAGCACCCCTTCCTAGAAACTTCCGTCCACTTGCTCGTCCCCCTACGTCTCCCCCGGGTGTGCTGTGTTTACAATGGGTCCCCTCTTCCTGGCAGCACACGTGGCAGAAACCGTTGGGCAGGCTGCTTTGCGGGAGCGGAAACCGCGGGCCCACGTGTCCTCCCGGCCCCCCTCGCTTTCTCTGTACTTCAGGCTCCGGCTCCGGCCCAGAGCCCGCGGCCTCAGGCACCGGTGCCCCAGCAGCAGTACCGGCCCGCTCCGCAGCAGGCTGGCTACCCGGCCGCGCGGCCGCAGGCGCCGCAGGTGTGTACCCGTTTCGTGACACGTGCCGGTCCGTGATTGCGTTGGCCCCTGCTGTTGTGCTGGGTCGGGGTCGGATCTGCGCATGCGCGGCATGGTTTCGAGGGTTCCGAGCTCCAGCGCTCGACATGGGCTTGTTCTTGCACAGTGGGGACGCGAACATGGGTCAATATTGCCCTAGTCATGTGGGTCGGCCAATGGGACTAAGACGAGGAAGGTCCAGAAGCTGGGGTGGGGGTTTGCGGACATTCCCGCGTACCATCCCTCGCTCCCCAGAGCCCGGAGCTTTCGCGCATGCGACTGACTTGTGTTGTGCCCGCCGCCTGCACCCCCATCCGCAGGCTGGTCCTCACCGCCCGCCGCAGGGCCCGCCCCCGGGCGCGCGGCCCGGCGGCCCTCCGCCTAGCGCCCGCCCGGGCGGCCCGCCCCCCGGCGCACGCCCTAGCGGCCCGCCGCCCCAGCAGTACGGCGGCCGCCCCGCGGCGCCGCACGCGGCCGCGCCCCGGCCTGGCGGCCCGCCGCCCCACGCCGCGCCGCGCCCCGGTGCTCCCGCGCCAGCTCCGCAGCGGCCGCCGGCGGCCGCCCCGCGGCCTGCCGGCCCGCCGCCCCATGCTGCGGCTCCTCGCCCGGCGCCCCACGCCCCTGCGGCGGCCGCCGCCGGCCACGGCTCGGCGGCTGCGGCTGCGGCCCACGCGCACCACCAGCAGGCGGCACGAATCCAGGCGCAGGCGGTGGCACAGGCGCAGGCGCTCGCGCAGAAGGTGCGGGGAGCATAAGGGGAGGGGGCCACGGCGCAGAGGGGACGCGAGCGTGGTGCGCGTGCGAGGGCAGTATGTGAGGTGTCGAGGGGGCACGCGATGAGCGCTGGTGTCGCGGAAAAGACAGCCGAGCACACCTCGTGCCTGCAGATCTGCTTGCATTGGGGGCAAGCGGGGCATGGCCTGCCGCCCCCAGCGCGACTCTGCCCATCATGTTGCATTCGCGCCCTCGCCGCGCCGCGTGGGCACGAGAGACGTGCAACCTTTGTCCATGCGCGGCAGCCTGCGCGACACCGCACTCAGCCCGCTTCGTTGCGCCCATGTTGCCGCGGCCATGGCCCGTCCTCCCCCGTCGTTCCGTCAGCGAGGCTGGGCCGGTTTGCAGTGGGGCCTACCGTGTACCAGCGTGCCTCCTCCCCGACCCGTGTGCCTCCTCAGGTTCAGGCCATGGCTGTGGCTGACGACGACGATGACGACGACGACGACAGCAAGGGCGGCATGAGCAAGAGCCAGAAGAAGCGCATGCGCAAGAAGCTGCGCGACCAGCAGGCGGCGGCGTCGGGCAAGTGAGGCGCAGACGGCGGCGGCGCGGGAGCAGGCGGCGCAGGCGGCGAGCGGAATGCGCCCGGAGGAGCGGCAGCCTAGGCGCGGCGAGCGCGGCGCAGGCAGCGCCGGACGGAGCTGCAGGAGGGGGAAGAGGACGGATCGTGCGGACGAGCGGCCGCGATGTGGCCCGGCGGAGGGTCTGCAGGGGCAGGGATGCAGCGCGTGTGCTGCGCGGCGTGGGCGGGCCATGGGTGCACCATGGGCGCCGCTGGTGGGTGCGCGGTGCGAGGCGGCGTGCGGGGCAGGCTGACGCAGCGAGGGTGGCGGGGCCAGGCCCTGCTTGTAGGTCGCCGCAACCGGGGCCACTCCCTGCGGCTTACCTGACGAGCCCGCAGGGCTGCGCTGGGCCGGGCTGGGCCCGGTGGCAGAGCCGCGGAAGCCCTGGTGACCAAAGCGTGTGCGGGCAGGACGCGCGCTGGGGTGTGGGAGGCGCGGCTGGGGTCGCGTGCGGCGACGATGGGAGGGAGCTCGAAGCAGCGGTCGGCAGGCTGATGGCCCGTAGCGGCCCCCTCACGGGGCTGCATGCGGTACATGCAAGGCGGCGACCGCATGGGGCTCATTGCCCGCTATGGGTTGGGTCGTGTCAGCATGCCATAACGCCTTCAGCAGGCAGGGCAGCGCTGGGCAGGCAGCGCCGGGCGCCAGGCCATGGCTGGCTGGAGGAGGGGAGGGGGGGCCCAGGGAATCCCGCGCAGCAGGCAGAGCAGGCCAGCGCCGGAGACGGTGTGGCGGTAGCCGGCGGTGCATGAGGACCTTCCATCCGAGGGGGCCTCATGATGCGCCTCATGGCTGGAATTTTGAGGAAACAAGTACGGTAACTTCAGCCAGCGAATGCGTACTGGCGGCACGTTGTGCAGTGCCTGCCGGCGCTCGGCTCGGCCACGCTCGCGGCGGTGCCCGACCCGTCGGCGCCGCCCCCACCCCGCACGCCCGTCGATGGCTCATGCCAGGTCTCAGCTCCTTCACCAACAAAAGCCAGCAAACGTTCGTGCGAGCCCAATGCATGGCACCTGCTAAACCTGCCGCGTCCCCTCTTGTTGGCCGCAAAACTACCGAAGGCGCATAGCGGGCACGCACCTCGCCAGCCGGCCGCGCTTCAGTCCAGGAGCTCGCTCGCTCGTGGCATGCGGATGCGCCCGTTGCCCCCGCTCTCCTCAGTCATCACCTCCCGCCATGGCGACCTTGGCCTCGCCTTGCCCAAGCCACCAAAAATACGAAAAATGCGAACAAAGGCAGCACGGTATCCGGCACCAGAGTGCCAAGACCACCGGCCACTTTAGTACTGAGTTAACCGTGCGTAGTCGTCTTGCCTACCCCGCAAGCAGCCTCCGAACCTCCGCAGCAGCCCGGGCAACGCCGGGCCGACCCCGCTGATGTGCCAAGTCAAATGCATGCACCACATGAAACGTTGCAAAAGAACCCAGGGCAGCCCCCCCTGCGGCGGAGCCCGTCCTCCATGGGGCCTCCGCCTCCGCAGCGAGAGCGAGCGCGAATGCAAGCACATCCACCGCCAGAGAGACCTGCGAGCTGGATTAACCGCGTGTCGCCCCGCGCCTGTGCCTGGCCCCGGTCGCCCGCAGCCGCCCCCTGCAGACCTCGGCCTACGCAGCCGCCCCCTTGCAGACCTCGGCCTGCGCAGCCGCTGTCAGCCGCTGCGCCTGCGGCCCCCTGTGCTCGCCTGCTCAGCCCTCTGCGGCCACCCCTGCTCGCCTGCTCAGCCCTCTGCGGCCCGCAGCACAAACACCTTGTCGTCGGCCGCCACCGCGTCCTCCCAGGCCGGGTTGGTGGACACGTAGTGCAGCCGCCAGGCGGGGTTCTCGGGCTTGGAGCGGTACAGCCCCAGCGGCACGGCGCCTGTTCGGGATGCAGGGGGATGCGTGTCGATGCGTGCGGCGGGGGCACGTGTTGCCGGCCCCTCCCATGGCCCCCCCTGTGACCCCAACCCTGCGCCTAGCCAAACAATTGCTGACTCATTGCACCACACCGCGCCCCCTTCCCTGCCCTTTTCCCCCTCCTTGCCTCCCCTCGGCCTCCCTCCCTCCCGCCCCCACCCGTGTGTGCCACCAGCCAGTCGAACAGCTTGCGGTAGCTGGCCCCCGCCAGCCCGGGCGGCACCGGCTCCAGCCGCAGCAGCGTGCCGCCGGGCCGCCCGTCGTCACCGCACAGCTCCGCCATGAAGTCCAGCAGCAGGTTCTGTGGGGGGAGGGGAATGGGAAGGGGGTTACGGGAAGGGAGCTTGTGCATGACACGCGGCCAGCACAGGTGCAGGTGACGAGTATAGGGACCTCCCGGCACGACAACTCCCCGCCCCGCTCCCCGCTCCCCCTTCCCCTCACCCGCTTGGCAAAGGCCTGGATGGTGAAGGTGTCGACCAGCGCCGGCACCACCACCCGGCCCGCGCCGTAGTAGATGTTGGTTTGCCACTGCACCAACCCGTGCGCCGCAGCCGCCTCCTCCGCCTCGCAGCGCTGCCGCCAGCTGCGCCGGGGCTGCGAGGCGGGGCCGCGCACGGAGCAGGACTCGTCCCACACGCTGGTGCCCTGCAGGGAGGAGAGGGGGGCCGGCAAGGGTGGGCATGAAGTTGGGGTGAGGGACGGGTTGGGTGGTCAGGACGTGGGTTGGGGCACCGAGCAGGACCCGTCCCACACGCCGGTGCCCTGCGCGCCTGCGGGAGGAGAGGGCGGGTTTGGCGGACAGCTGGGCAGGGATACGGGAGGGCGCAAGTAGCTACGGCATGCAAGTAGCCCCGGCCCTCGTGATATTGGCCCCGCAATGCTCTCCTCCTCCCGCTCCCCGCTCCCGCAGGCCGCACCTGCAGCAGCAGCCCCGGCTGCAGGAAGCGCACTGACGACGTGAACGACAGCTCCACCACGCTGTGGCCCCGCACCGCACTGCCGCCGCCGCCGCCCTCGCCGCCGTCGCTGCTGCCGCCGCCAATGCTGCCCATCGACGCGGCGGCGGGCGGCGACGGCGGCTGCAGCCAGGGCGCTCCGCGGGGCGCTGGTGGCGGAGGAGGCGGCGGCGGGTCCTCGCCGCCGCTGGCGTAGCCATCCTGCGGACGGAGGTGCGTACGGCGGGTGGTGAGAGGCGGCACGGGGGCAACGAACAAGTGGGGACACGCTGTGGGAAAGCGGCCAACACGGGCAGGTCTTCCTCCGCGATGTGTCGGTTGGGGCTGTGCGCATATCGGGCGTGTCGCCAGTGTCGTACGCCCGCCTCATGGCCAGGTTACCGACCGTGCTGGCCGTGCAGCGTTGCACCGCAGCCCCCTCCCTCCCCTTGCCGCTCAGCCACGGGGCCGCACTCGCCGCTGTGCTGCCGCCGTGCTGCTCTGCGCACCCAAGCGACAACAAGCCGCAACACACACCCGGCGCGACACACCGGGGACACACGGGAGACCCACCGCGGAGGCGTACGACAGAATGCTGCCGTCGCCATCGTCGCCCGGCGGCGGCGGCACGAAGCTGGCCTCCTCGCCCACCCCGTAGCAGGTGAGCAGCGCCTCAGCGTCGGCCTGGGGCGGCGCGGGGAGCAGGGGGCAGGTGGGAAGGGGGGAAAGCGTGTGTTTTTGGGGAAGTTGGGTCCCCCATCCCCTGACATGTGGGCAGAAAGTAAGATTTTCATGCCCCGCGCGGCACGCCCTGGGTTGATTACGCGTCGGCCGTGCGGCGGAGGCAAGGATGCGTCCAGGTGACCGGTGCGGGAGATGAAACCCAGCGCCGCCTCGAAACGTGTGAGCGCGTGGAAAGCAGGCCCGTGCAGGGCCCCGACCTCTCTGCCAGGTGCGGGAGGGACGCATGCGCGACCCCACAAGCCACGTTGCAGCCACCCATGCGCCCGCCCGTGTGCGTCACCCGTGTGTGTCACAAGCGGCACGGCGCCCCGGGTCTTGCCAAGGCGCACGGACGACCCGGTGCCTGCCTCCCCCCTCGCCACCCGCTGCTCCCCGCCGTTGCTGCTAACCCCCCCCCCCCCCCCCCCCCCCCCCCCCCCCCCCCCCCCCCCCCCCCCCCCCCCCCCCCCCCCCC
>BDDC01000703.1:21140-33936 GCA_001662425.1 Chlamydomonas sphaeroides
CCCCTTCCCCGCCCAGCCCCTGTTCCCATCGCAACCCAGCCCCTGTCCCGAACCCAACACTCGCACGGGCTCCTTTTACCCGAAATCCCTCACCCTCAGCCGCGCCACCGGGTCCCCCCCCTCTTCGTGCCACCTGATTGTCCTCCCCCTCCCCCGCCAGATCCACCTGGCCCTCCTCACCCTCAGCCGCGCTACCAGGTCCCCCGCGAACACGGCGCTCAGCGCCAGGTCGGCGGTGTGGCGCCACGAGCCGCGCACCTGGGGGACGGAGGGAGGAGGGGCCAGTGTGTGGCCAGTGTGGGGCCAGTGTGGGGCCAGTGTGGGGCCAGTGTGGGGCCAGTGTGGGGCCAGTGTGTGGGCCAGTGTGTGGGCCAGTGTGGGGCTGGGTGCACGCTGCTGGCGCGGCAAGCAAACGGGCTCCTGCCCCTGCCCCTGCCGCTCGCAGCGCCACGCGCGTGCAGCGTGAGCCGGCTCACCCCTGCGCCAGTCCCCTCCACTCGCAGCGTCACGGGTGTGCCCCCCCTGCCCCCACATCTCCCACACGCACACACGGCTCGCCCCCTGCCAAGCTGCCCACGCCCCACCACCGGCTCGTATGTGCTCCAGATGTAGAGCGCCATGAAGGCCAGGCTGGCCGCCACCTGAGCCACCTGGGGAGCGGGGGAGAAGGAAATGCAGGAGGCGGATGGGAGCGCGGCGCAGGGGAAGGCAGGGGAAGGCATGCTGTGGAGCTCGGGGACACCGGCACTGGGCACTGGCGACTTGAGGCGAGCGGACGTGGCCCTGGCCCGTGGCCCGTGCCCGCGAGAGGGCCCAGCGCTTCGGCGCCCTGGCTCCTGGATATGCTGCAGCACAGGTGCCATGGCCCCTGGGTCCGCGCTCGCGTACGCGCAAGCCTGCAGGCCACAGTCGCCCACCTGCAGCAGCAGCCGCAGCTCGAGGCCGTGCCATGACACGCCGCTGAGACGCACGGCATGGTCCCGGACGCTTTCGCGCAGCACCTGACGCCGGGTGGGTGGGGTCCAGGAGAACGGTGTCAGGTTGTGTCAGGCGTAGGCGTCATGGTGGGGGTCGGGGTAAGGACGGCCTGGAGCCGCACGCGGCGGCATGTATGCGACCGGCATGTGTGCGGCGTTGCGGCGTTCCGTGTCGTGGCGCCAATGCAAGCGTGACTGTCATGAGGTCCCACACATCAGGGTTGGTTGGTGCTGGCCGCCGTAAGGCGTGGGGTGCCAGCTCGTGCCGTGCCGAGAGCCTCCGGCATGCACGTGCGCGGATGCGCACACCAGCGCCGCCCCGCGCTCACCGACGCCGCGCGTTTAGCGAGCCTCCCAAGCTCCTCTAGCGGTGACGGTTTCTCGGCATCCGCTGCTGCTGTGCTGCGCTGCGCGCTCGCTACGACAGCTCGGTGTCGGCGTGACAGAAAGCCGTGACGAGCTGCGAGAAGCAAAGGCGTATGCTGCTGAACCCGTCGCCGCTCGCATTGCATGCGAGAGTGCTCGGGGCCTGCGTGCCGAGCGAGCATTGCGCTGACCGGTCTAGGGCTCTACCGGCGCAGCAGTCCTGCGCCGACTGCTACCGTGGTATCATCGTTGAGCTAGATGCAGACGAGGCTGACACAGTTGCAAATGTGCTTATGTGTTAACCGGCGCCAGCGCAGGTGGAGAGCAGATGCCAACGGAACTCCAGCTCGGGTTACAATGCGAGACGGTCATGGCAGCGCTTGCGCTGCGTCCGCTCTCGCTCTAGTCATGGCCAATCTCCAACCGCGAACGTGATGACACGCTCTTCCCGGCAGTTCCCCTTGGTCTCCACCCGCGGCTTGGCGAGCATGGCCCAGCTTTGTCCAAGTGCCGCGCACACGGCCCGTGCCTCCACCTCCCAACACGCAAGCCATCCAGCTATGTTGCAGTCTGCCGCTATGCAAGTTCCGTTCCGCGAAGGCAGCTAGTCATCTCGTCAACGCCCGACCCCGTCAAGAGGCTCCCGCCCAAGCGCACGCTGCTAAACGGCAAGCTGCCGCTCCGGCGTTCGCCCACTCAAATCCCACCCACCTTCCCACAGCTCCACCTCCTCTGCCCTACCGTCCGAAACGCCAACCCCTGCGTCGCGCACGTGGTCGCAGACGCCCGGCGGCGCCCGGCCGAGGCGCTTAGAAGCACTTCCGGTGCACGATCGAGGGGCCGCTCTCGTCGTACTCGGACTTCGCGATCCACATTTGCTGGAAGGTCGACAGCGAGGCCAGGATGGAGCCACCGATCCAGACGCTGTACTTGCGCTCGGGCGGCGCCACGACCTTGATCTTCATGGCGCTGGGGGCCAGCGCCGTGATCTCCTTGCTCATGCGGTCCGCGATGCCTGCGGGAAACATCCGTGGGCACGTAAGATTCAGCATTGAGCGCACAAGATGGTGTGATGTGGCAAGGATGCCCGGCCTATGCAGTTACGAGGAGAGCAATTTCATGCGGACCACCTGATCTGTCCATCGATTCACGAAACACGAAGCGCCTCCCCCCTGATGCTCACCGGGGAACATGGTGGTGCCGCCCGACAGCACGATGTTGTTGTAGAGGTCCTTGCGGATGTCCACGTCGCACTTCATGATGGAGTTGAAGGTGGTGTCGTGGATACCCACCGCCTCCATGCCCACCATGCTGGGGTTGAAGAGCACCTCGGGGCAGCGGAACCGCTCGTTGCCGATGGTGATCATCTGCAGGCCGGCGAGGCAACATGGCACGGCGTTGAACACATGTCCGCCTGTGGGTGCCCGACGAAATAGACGGCAAGCCACGACCCACATGCCCGAATAGTCCGGAAAGTTCACGACGATTCCCGTTATCTGCACTTCTGGCCATGTGATCTCTTGCAGCGGAGGGGTGCCCGTACCTGGCCACGCCACTAGAATGTGTATTTCACCCGGGCCCCATGTCCCCAACCCAGCAATCCTCTCCCACCTGGCCGTCGGGCAGCTCGTAGGTCTTCTCCAGCGCGCTGCTGCTCATGGCCGTGGCCATCTCCTGCTCGAAGTCCAGCGCCACATAGCACAGCTTCTCCTTGATGTCGCGCACGATTTCGCGCTCAGCCGTGGTGGTGAACGAGTAGCCGCGCTCTGCATATCGGGAGGTGTGGGGTGCCCATGCCGATTGGCTTGCGGACGCATCCAGGGATGGCTCAGTCGCCTCTCGTCGGTCAGCGATGAAGCGCTCAGAGAACCAAGCTCCCGTGAACCTGTTCACATGCGCCATGCGTATGCTCTCCTTGGTTCATAACCGCTTCCCCCCCTCCATGATGTCGAGTGTCAGCCACTCCGTTTCCGAGGCCGCAACGACGCACCCATGAGGATCTTCATGAGGTAGTCGGTCAGGTCGCGACCGGCCAGGTCCAGGCGCAGGATGGCGTGCGGCAGCGCGTAGCCCTCGTAGATGGGCACCGTGTGCGTCACACCGTCACCGCTGTCCAGTACGATACCGGTGGTGCGGCCGCTAGCATACAGCGACAGCACGGCCTGAGGATGGGTGCAGCAGGGGTGCCGGCCACGGTCAGATAGGAGGAAAAGGTGGGATGCGGGTGGACGGACGGCGCATTCGGGACTTGACGGGTACGCAGGAAGGCAGTTTGCTTCTCAGACGAAACGCGCAGATACAATGGAACGAAGATCTACGCTGTATGCCAAAGGCTTGATGTTTTGACAAGGACAGTGGGGCATGGTGTTTGACGCGCACCTAGGTATCGCACCTGGATGGCCACGTACATGGCTGGCACGTTGAAGGTCTCGAACATGATCTGCACAAGGAGAGCATTGACAAGTTCAACGAAGGGGCTCACATGGGCTGGAGCAGCAGGTGCTCCTGAGCATGCACCGGAGCGCGCCCTACCTGGGTCATCTTCTCACGGTTGGCCTTGGGGTTCAGGGGCGCCTCCGTGAGCAGGACGGGGTGCTCCTGTAGACGCGAATGGGGGATACATGGGAAAGGCATGAACTTGACAACGGAGGCAGTCGGTAGGTTTGGCGGGAACGTGCAACAGGGCACGCACCTCAGGGGCAACGCGCAGCTCGTTGAAGAAGGTGTGGTGCCAGATCTTCTCCATGTCGTCCCAGTTGGTCACGATACCGTGCTCAATGGGGTAGCGCAGCGTGAGAATACCGCGCTTGGATTGCGCCTCATCGCCAACGTAGGAGTCCTGCGAGCACAACGTAGCACGTCAGCATGCTATTGTAGACGACCTCTTCCTGCGCCTTGACATGGCTGTTCGCTCTCGCGTCGGCCCACCTTCTGGCCCATGCCGACCATCACACCCGTGTGGCGGGGGCGCCCAACGATGCTAGGGAACACAGCGCGCGGGGCATCATCGCCAGCGAAGCCAGCCTGCGTAGAAGAGGAGCAGACGCCAAACGTCAGCACAAGGCAACGATGCTGGGCCCAGCTGGGCCCGGCTCAGGCTGCAGTGCGGCAGAGCGCACCTTCACCATGCCCGAGCCATTGTCGCACACCAGAGCCGAGACCTCGCCCTCGTCAGCCATTTTGGCGCCTGCAGCGACACATCGTCCACTGAGAATCAGCAGATCGGCCCCGCGACGAGCTGCTGCCAGCGTCCGGCAGCCTGGGGACTAGTTGATCTGCGTCTAGTATTTGCTAAACAAGGTAGCGCAGCTGGCGGCGCGTCCTTGTTGCGCAGAGCACTCTGCACAAAACTCAACGCTTACTCGCCTTAGTCGAGCTGGATGGATGAGTGGTGTATGTGGCGGAAGTAGGTGCACTGTGGGCTGTGGCACAAGGTATGGTCTTTGTGCGAGTTCTTGGCAGGTAATGTAAAATTTCAAGTTCGGGGCAATGCAGAGCTTCGCGCGCGAACTGTGTGTGCGTATCGCTTCCTACCCTGTGCACTCTTATAGATGCTTATGTTCACCTCTTTCTCAACTCATCGGGCGCGTGGAACAGTGACAGCTTCGCGGCGGCTGACATGCCACCATGCCCGTCAACGGAGCAGCTGAGCAATCGAGCGCGCCGCGCTGATCTGTCGACAGGGCGCCTTCACTTGAGAGTTCTACCACCATGGGAGCTGGGGAGGCGTGAATGGGAAGGGGCGTGCGTCAAAACCCGGCCGGACACTCGGCACCCTCCGAATCACGGGAAATTGCCCGTGGCCCTGCTGCCGGGGAAGACCATTCGAGGCCGCACCAGCCGAGCCACCGCATAACGGCCTGTACGTCACCATAACCCTCACTGCTGCCTCCTCGCTGCTACCCATCACCTGGCTCCAACCTCCCCTGCAACCTCATGCCCAGCGCCCCTTGGGCTCCCTTACCCAACCCCTATTCCTTCTTTGACTTCTTTCTAGCTTATCATGAACCCCTGTTGGATTGCAGGTACAGGTTCTTGACATCGTCTGTTCTTTCACCCCTGGCCTCCTTGCACGCACTCCACACTGCTGGGCGGCTGCCTGCCATCCATCAGCAGCAGAGTCCACACCGCGCGGGCTGTAACCAGGCAGCCACGGCCAATGGCGGCACCTCGGCCTGCGCTGCTCCACCTAGCGCCTGCGTCGCAGCCTGGCCGTTTGCTATAATGCAGGCATGCCGCAGTACATCATCCGGGCCGTGAGAGCTGTGCAGCAGTGGAGGCCCTGCGGCGGCGCAGACGCCAATCATGAAGGCTCAGGCGCCTTCACACCAGCTGGGTTTGCGCTGGGGTGTTGCTGTTTCACGGTATGGGCTTGTGGCTCGTGGCTGCTGTTGGCATGCGGCTGCTTGGTGACGCAGGCCCCACCCCTCACCGTTACGTTGCAAAGACCACTCGAGGATGCACCACACAAAGCCACCGTAACGATTCAGGGACCGTCGCGCGCACGGCCGCTCTGGATGCATGAAGTGCTGGCCCCTGGCCGGGAGGCCTCTTGCCCCTGGCGGCTTTGGCCTCCGCAGGGGCCAACGGCGCCAAATTATTGGAGGGGTGGAGGAGCATGCGGTGGAAGGAAGGGGTAAGATGATCAAGTACTACTGATCAGCTGGCCGTGAAGTGCCTGCATTGCAGCTACGTTCCGGTTGTGTAATGGGGTTGGGCTGCGACGCTAGGCGCCAGTGGCAGTTCATTGGTCTCTGGGAGTTACGCACCACCCGGCGAGTCCGCCGGCTGCTGCGTGCCGCTGCGTGGTTCAACCCTCCCTTGTTTGCATGTTCGCCTGCTCGGCCCCCCGTCGCAGCGGCCATGGATGAATTTACGGATTCGCACGTCCGCAGGTTCAGGGGTTTGGCTTTGATTTTTTTTACGTTGGTGCCGGAGAAAGAAGGAATGGGGTTACAAGGGCTGGTGCATCGGCCCACACAGCGCTTCGGCGCCATGCGTAGCGCCGCACGCATTTCGGTGTACCAGCGTCCACGCTCGGTTCGAGCAGGCGTCAAGGAGGGGGAATGGTGAACCAGGGGGCTCGGCGGCGATCCTCGGCTTGATGCGGCTTTCCCACTGGCGATGAGGCTTCGGAGGGGCAAGGGTGATTGGTCGCTTGCTGCAGAGGCCATGTGGGTCAGGGCAGTGTGTAGAGGAGTGGGCCTAGGAGCGGCCATCGCAGGGCGGGTTGGGGGCTTGGGGTTGGGGCGGTTCAGGATGGGTCATGCGGGGGTGTCATCGTGGAGGCCATTCGTCAGGTCGTCAGGGAGGTCAGGGAGGGCCAGCGAACGGCCCTGACCAGCGTCATCTGGGATCCCAGGGGCTACATACTGACTCGCAGGGGCCATGGCGTCAGCAAGCTGGCCGCGCGCGCGTCCGGCCAGATAATCACATTAGGGGCACTAGCGGCGACCGCCGAGACCTGGCCTCGTGAATGTGTTGGGCACGGGGACAGATGACAAGGCGTGGCCGCGCAGCACAAGCGCGCGCTGTCATGCAGGGGCTGTAGGAGGCACCCTTTGTAGGGGAACGCCCCGGTGAAGGCGGGAGCAGGGCGGGAGGTGATCGGTGGGAGGTGATCGGGTGGCAGGCGGGGGAGGCAGGGAGCAGGACGGCGTGGCCTTACCCCTGCGCAGCGCATTTGTTGCATGCATACATCACCAGCTGATCGCTTGGTCCCTCTCGCCATACCTGACCCACTCTGCTAGGAGCACCATGCAGGTGCTCGCGCCCCAGCGGCTTGGCGCTCCCGCCACGGCGCGGGCTGCCAGCCAGGAGCCTCGTCTGGTAGCTCCATCGCTCGCACGTCCGAACGCTCGCACAAACGTGCCAGCCACTCGGAGGGCTTGCGCATCGCGCGAGCGGGTTGTTGTCCGGACAGCAGGTGTGCCAATCACCTTATACACACGCAATGCAACGTCGTGACCATGCTGGCAAACGCTGGGGCTTTTATCGGTCGTGTAATTGCTCGTCGCCGCAGGCTACGACCCAGGTTTTCTGGAGCGCGAGCGCAAGACGAACGCAGATGTGAGAACACAGCTGCAGGCCAGCATTAACGCCTGGCGGTACACGTGGCTGGCGTCGTGCCAGGGGCCATCCCAGGGTTTGGCGCGCCCCCGTCGTGCCGCCATGCTCGCCTCACCCTTAGCAAACCAGCTTCCACCCTCCCTTTCCCCTTCTGCCTCCCCTCTCAACAACTAGGTCAACGCCGTGCGCGACGAGGTGGCCGCCACGCTGCAGCGCATCACGGACGAGCTGAACGACTCGGTGGCTCGCGGCGGCGGCAGCAGTGGCACCGCCGGCAACCGCACGCAGGCCGAGACGGCCGCCATGGAGCTGCTGAAGGAGAAGCTCAAGTTTGCTATTGACATCATGCAGGAGGGCCTGGTGGAGAGGGACGCCGAGGTGCGCCCAGCAGCGGGCTGCGTAACGGGTAGTCGGTTTGGAACAGGTGTCGTGGGGGCCAGCATCCCTGCTGTCACAGTTCCAGGGGCGAAGCCCCGGCCGCTCCTCACCAGCCCTGCCCAAACCCCACGCTCCACATCACAATTTCCCTCCCTGCGCGCCCCCAACCTCCCCAGGTGCGGCTGCTGCTGCTGGCGGCCATGGCGGGCGAGCACATCCTGCTCATCGGGCCGCCCGGCACCGCCAAGAGCGAGGTGGGCCGCCGCCTCAACGCGCTCATCGACGGCTCCTACTTTGAGCGCCTGCTCACGCGCTTCTCGGTGCCCGAGGTGAGGAAGCGGCGGCCGGGGCAGTGCGGCCGGGTTGCATGTGGGGCCCCGGGGTGAGGGAGAAGGGGGCAGCGGGGCGTGGCACAGGGCATGGGGAGTAGGCATTGAAGGGCCTGTGGGGCAGTGCAGCAGCGTGCGCCCGCGCTGCGGCCCGGAAGGAAGCGGGGAGGGACTGGGGTGGGGGCACGGAAAGACCGAACCGAGGGACGCCCCGAGGCGCACGCACAGAGCGCGCTTCCTTGTGGGTCGGCGGTGGTCAGTGCCTGCCAGTCGGCATTATGGCCAGCCGAAAGTGGCAAGTGGAGGGGCGACAGCGGGGCAGGGTGGTTTGAAGGACGAGAGCGTGCAGAGGACGCAAGATGGGCGAGAGACGCATTAGGACAGGGTTGCTCCCCTGCTGCCCTGCCCTACTCCCGGGCAATCGGCTTACACCCCTGCCCCTCCCGTCCGCGACCTTTGCTCCCCAGGAGCTGTTCGGCCCGCTGTCCATGCGCGCGCTGGAGGAGGACCAGTACATCCGCCAGGTGGGGGTGAAGGAGAGAGCGGCGGGATGGGAAGGGGGAAATGTGTGTGTTTTTGCTGTCCGGGTGCATGCGACGCTGTGGCCGCTGGAGAAGGACCAGAACATGCCCCAGGTTAGGGCGAAGGGTGAGGGAATGGGATGTGACAAAAAGAGGAAATCAACGTGGGCAGCTGGGGACATGCGATGGCGGGGTGGGCGGGGTTGGGGAGGGCGGCAACAGGCGACCACGGGCCAGAGGGCAATATGAATGTATGGTGAACATGTGCGTGGGTGGCGGCTGTTGGGGGCGGGGCAGGCGCGGGCAGGCGAAACCCGCGGGCTGCCGTGATACCCTGCTGCCTGCAGCAACGCCCCCGGCTGGGGAGCGGCTACCGGCCCACCGCGTCGATAGCATGGGGTTGCCGTGTCGGCTGGGGCCTGCTGCCTGACCCCCTGCCCCACCCTACCCTGCCCAACCGGCTACTTGCGCCCCGCTGGAGGGCTAAACACAGCTCGCCCCCCAACCCCTGCCCCGCTCAACACCATGCCACCCCCTGCACTGCCGCCCCGCCCCTCCCCCCTCCTCCCATGGTACGTCCCCCAGGTGGACGGCTACCTGCCCACCGCCGAGGTGGCCTTCATCGATGAGATCTTCAAGGTGCGGCTGCTGCTGGGGGTGGGGCTGGTGATGCTGGCGGACCAGGGCTGGTGAAACAGGGCTGGGGCTGATTGGCGGTGCGGCATACTGGCTTGGAGAGCTGGGCCGCAGGGGAAGGCGTGATGGCTGGCAGCTGGGCGTCGCGGCAAGGCGCCGGCTGCCTGCTGTAGGGCCGAAGGGGGGCGACGGCGCCTGCGGGCTCGGGACAGCCCGTGGTGCCCTCAGCCGCTGCGTGACCCCGGCCCCTGGTGCTGTTGTTCGGGGCTGAACCTACCTGCCGCCCGTTGTGCCGCCTTAACTGAGGGTAGGGGGCCCTAATCCCTGCCCCCGCAGGCCAACTCCGCCATCCTCAACACGCTGCTCACCATCATCAACGAGCGCCTCTTTGACAACGGCAACAAGCGCGTGGACGTGCCGCTCATCAGCATGGTGGGCGCGGCGGGGGGAGGGAAGGGATGTTGGGGGCGCAAACTGCTGTAGGGGCAGGGGGAGGCTGCCGTGTGCTCACACACAGGCATGAACAGAGGGGCATGCCGTGGGGTCGCAGCCGCCTCTGGGTGGCCACCGGCTGATGCAGGCCCCCTACCCTTCCCCCGCCTTCCTCTCTTTCCCCGCCTTGCCCTGCCCCCCCTCCCCCAAGGTGGGCGCCTCCAACGAGCTGCCCGAGAGCGAGGAGCTGGACGCCCTGTACGACCGCTTCCTCGTGCGGCGGCAAGTACGGCAGGTACGACATGAGCGGTACGGCGATGATGGACATGCTGGGGGGCGGTACGGCTGAAGCGGCGGGCGGGGTACGCGTACCGGTGTCGGCACGGGCTGCAGCGGCGCGACCCGCGCCGCGCTTGCCGGGCGCGCCCCTCGCGGCCAGCAAGCTACCTAAGCAGGCGCTGGCACAGCAAAGCATGGGGGGCTCGCAGGCAGGTGCCAGCTCAGCGTGTCAGCGGGAGGGGGCGCGGGCTGGAGAGTGCTGCCCTGCCCTCCTCGTGTGGCCGGCACGGTGGCCTCCACTCGGGCAGCAGCTCCGACACCAAGACATCATGTCCCTGAACTTGGTAGAGTTGTGTCGCGTCGTGTGCGCCAACCCGCCCCCATGCCGCCTCACCCCGCTTCCTGCCGCCTCGCAGGTGTCTGCTGCGGGCGTGGGCGCGATGCTGTCGTACTACAGCGAGAGCGGCGACACGGCGGGCAAGATCCGGGCGGCGTGCGCCGGGCGGCCGGAGCTGCGGCTGGGGCGGGCGGACATCACGGCCTGCAAGGAGGCGGCGGTCAAGAGCGTGCGCGTGCCCACCGGCGTCATCCAGATGGTCACCGACCTGCGGACCTACCTGCAGGTCAGTACGACACATGTACTGCCCCGCAGCGATATGCAGCACTTCGGATTGCGCACATCCTGTAGGCGCAGCCGGGTCCACCCGCGGCCCGGCTTTCTCCGCGGCCCGGGCTCCCGATCCCTGCCTGCGATGCCTGCCCTAACGCCGCGCCTTTGCCTTGCGCCCATTGCTGCCTAGAAGACTGTCCCTCCCCCCTCCGTAGTCGCTCGCCTTCGGCGGCGTTCGTGCAAGTGTGCTCTGTGGTTCGCTATTCACACGGCAACACATCCTCTTGCCCTTATTTTGCCCCTACGCCTCTCCCTCCCCTCTCAACAGGACAAGATCGAGCCGCCCGTGTACGTGTCGGACCGCCGCCTGGTCAAGTCCATACAGCTGCTGCAGGTGCGGAAGGGTGCACGTGGGGAGGGGGTTGACAGGGAATAAGGGAGGAGGTGGCAAAGGGCAGGGGACCGTGGCAGGTGAGAGGGGACGGCTGTCCATACAGCTGCTGCAGATTGGCAGGGGCCGGCGAGGGCGGCGGGGCGCAGGTGGTGGGTGGGCAGGACCGCGGCGCGAGCGGCGGGCGAGGAACTCGAGCGGCGCCACGGCAAGGGGCATAGGGGGCGGTGAGGCGACGTCGCCACCTTCCCCCGCCCCGGCCCCCGGCTCCCAGGTTGCGGCCTACTGCAACGGCCGCAGCTCCGTGACCGAGTACGACGTGCTGCTGCTGCAGCACGTGCTGTGGCAGCGGCCGGAGCAGGCGGAGCGCATCGCGGACTGGGTGCTGGGGCAGCTGAGCATCGACGACGGGACCAAGCAGGTGGGGGGGGGCGTGGAGGGGAGCAGAGGAGGGCGAGGGCAGGGCGAACCCCGCACGGGCCAGGTTGACGTCTGAGCGTTGGCACGCCGACCAAACAGGGGAAGGCCTGGGGGAGGGGTACCTTCATGGGTTGGAAGAAGGTTTTGGAATGAAGCCGATGGCACAGCCCAGCGCCGTCCTGCTCCGGCCACGACCGGAGGCGGCCCTCGACAGGGCGCTGCCATCTGTGCGCCTTAATTGCAGAATCGACATCGGAACTGGCACGAACCCTGGCAGGTCGCCGCCGTGTTTCTCACACCCGTCCCCCGGCCTTCCGCCCCCTCCCCTGCGCAGGTCCAGTACCTGCTCAGCGGCCTCTTCAGCCGGGCCTGCCGCAGCCTGGGCGAGCAGGGCAAGGTGGCGGAGATCCTGGTGAGCAGGGCAGGGGAGGGGGCGGGGGAAAGGGAGAAGATGGCACGAACCCGGCACATGAAGGCAGCAGGGCAAGGTGGCGGGCATCCTGCTGGGGAGGGCAGGGAGATGACAGGTAGCGGCTGGGCAGGACCGGAGGGAGAGGAAAGGGCAGAGGTGAGAGCGGTTGGCACCAGCAGCAGGTCCATGGGGCCGTGGGTCTTGGTCACTGTCCTCGCCACATCCATACAAAATACATGCCCTCCCCCCTCCACCCCCTGCCCCCCAGGCCGAGGTGGACTCGCTGATGGAGGTGCTGCGGGAGCGCTACCAGCAGGTGGCCAGCAACCTGCAGGGTGAGAGAGGGGGAGGGAGGGGAAGGGAGGGAGGGGAAAGGGGGAAGGGGGAGGGGGAGCGTGTGTCCATCATAAAGGAACGGAAGGGAGTAACACGCGACACGTATGTTCTATCAAGGAAAGTGATTAACGGGTGGGGGCGGTGCGGATGCGGGAGGGCGGCGAAGGGAGGGAGCGTGTGTGTTATTGGGGGGACGCAGCACTCCTTGCAGATTGCCAGCGGCTTAGAGGGTCAGCGGGGGGAGCTGGAGGGGGATGGCGGGGCAGGGTGGGCGGGGCGGGGCAGGCACCGAAACCCCTACCGCAGCCAGGAGAAAGGCCGGGCGTTGTGGGAGGGAGGGTGCCGCGGTCCGCGGGGCTTGATAGCAGTCACAGGGGCTTGATAGCAGTCATGCAGCAGGCACGAGCGCGGAGAATTACATGTGCCGCCCTCCATGTGGCAGGCAGGGGGAACACTACACTGCATATCGACCCATGGACTCCATTGCGTTGAAACAAACTTGCCCATCAACCCATGCCGCAGCTTGTCCTCAACACTCATCCACACCCACACCTCCACACCCACACCCACACCAACCACACCCACACCCACACCCACACCCACACCCACACCCACACCCACACCCACACCCACACCCACA
>BDDC01000704.1:0-47446 GCA_001662425.1 Chlamydomonas sphaeroides
CATCACCTCTCCCACCCCACCACGCCCCGGGGGACAGGGCGCGTAGGGGGCTTCGGCCCTCCTGATCGTCCTACCTCCTTAAATCACGGCGAGTCAAGCTCGCCGTACATCTATTTCTAATTCTATTTCTATTTCCGCGCAGCCGCAACACATGTCATTGGCAAGGGCAGCTGAGCCTTTGCTGCCCCGCACCTATCTCTGCTACCGCCCACAGCCCAGATCCTGTTCGGTGTGGCGATGGAGGGCCTGCGGCCGCCCTTCCCGGACGCCGAGTGGCCGGAGCTGTGCGGCCTGGCTCGGCGCTGCTGCGAGCAGGACCCCGCCCTGCGGCCCAGCTTCCGGCAGCTGGACGAGGCGCTGGTGGCGATGGAGGAGGAGCTGCGGGTGGGTGGTGTGGGGGCTTGAGCGTAAAGGGTGTCGGATGAGGACGGCTGCTGGTTTCTGAGTGCACCCCAGGCGCGTGCCTACCGCTGGTGCGTGCGCCGCCCCAGCCAGCCCTGACCCCCGTGCGCCGTGACCGCCCCGACCGCCGGGCGTCTCCCCGGCCGCAGGTGGAGAGCTGCTCGCTGCCGCGCGACGTGACGCGGGTCGCTGGGCTGTCGTCGCGCACCGGCTCCACCGGCCATGGCATCAGCAGCAGCAGCAGCACCTTCTCGCGGCACAGCCACTTGGCTGCCTCGTTCCCGGCGGCGGCGGCGCTGCACCCGCCGTCGCCGGGTCGGCCCGCTACGCACTGCGGCATGCTGGGCGCTGCCGTCAGCGCCAGACGGCTGCCGTCGGCGGGCGGGGCCGCGGCGGCGCGCGGCACGCGACCCATGGGCCACCCAGCCAGGGTCACCGGCTCCACCAGCGCCCTGCTGCTGACCAGCGCTGGCCGCGGCGGGCTCTCACCCTCGGCATCGCCCGATGCCCCGCGCTCGCCCGGGGCTGCTGTGCCGGGGCTGCCGCGAGGCCAGCGGTCAGCGGGCCGCTCGCCCGGGGCCTCGCCGCACGCGTCGCCGGTCGCCGGCCGCGGCTCGGGCATGGCTTCGGCGCGCTGCTTGTTGGACCAGTCACCGACGTACCGCCCGGGTGACGTTGTCCGGCTCGACCATGTTGGCGCTGACTTTCACCACGTCAGCTCACAAGCGGCCAGTGGCGGGTTCCTGATGCTGCGCCAGACGTCTGGGCTGCGGCCGGCGACGCTCGTTTCGGCGACGGGACACCCCAGGCTGCTGCCTGCGCGCGGCGCGACGGCATCAGCGCCGGGCCGTGCGACAGCAGCGCCGCCGCGGGCCCTGGGCGCACCGCCGGCAGCCGACGAGGCGGACTCGGCAGGCGTGGCGGGCCCGGAGGAGGAGTCTGAGCAGGAGCTATCCCTGGCAACGCCCGAGCAGTTGGCGGTTGTGGCCGCGGCATGGCAGCAATCGGGCCTGGCATTCTCGACGGCTGCGCAGGCACCCCTCGTTCGAGAGGCTGGCGCACCAGCGATCTTCACACCAGCACAGGGCATGAGGGTGGCCAGCCGGCCGGCGACTGCCACGCTGGCGTGCCAAGCGTCGGCGGCCAGCTGGCTTCATGCCACCGCTGCGGGTACCGCTGCAGCCACGGCGTCGTCGGGGGCGGCCCAGTGCCGCTCGTCGCTAGCGAGGAGCCCGGCCCAGCAAGATACGGGGGAGGGAGAGGAGGAGTATGCGCAGGAGCTATCGCTCGCGACACCCGAGCAGGTCGCCCTCGCGGCGGCGGCGTGGTCGGAGCTGTGCGTGCCGCCGGTGGACCTGGCGGCGGCCGCGGCGGCGGCCGCAGCGCTCGGCGACTCGGAACGAAGCACACCAGCGGCCATGCGGGCAGATGTGGCGGCGGCGACGCCCTCCGCCGACACGGGCTGTCTAGTCACCGCGTGAGCGGTGTGAGTTTGGGTGTGGTTGTGGGCGTGGGCTCGGGTCTGCTGTACGTATGGCGTTGCTTTTGAATGCCCCCGCTGCCCAGGGTGCGTGGAAGCACAGCTAGCAGCTGACCTACCCCGGCGGCGGCCCCACCTGTACCGGTATGTGCAGCGCTGGCAGCAGCGGGCCGGGGTAGAGGAACGCGATGTTGAGCTTGTACGTGTGCAAGGCTGACGCCGTACGCGCCGCTCTATAGTAATAAGACGGTATGAATGGGTACGTTGCAACATGCGGCATAGGGTGTTGGATGAAGTCCAGCGCTCTGCTGTGTAGCACAACCCGCCAGTGGGCTGTAAGGCGCTGCGGGGTGGGGGCATTTCCGTTGATCGCCGATGGCACTCTGCGGCGTATGTGCTGAGCGTGTGCGTTAGCAACCGTGGCATGATGACAAGGATGGGTAAATGCCCGGACGCGGCATTGTCGCAGACTGCTCTGGCTTGATTGATGCTGGCACTTTATTTTGCCGCACGGCCGCTCGGCCCCAGGCGATGACGGGGTGCACGAGGGCAATGTCGCACCAGAGCTCAGCAGGTTGTATGACACCGCGCCGGAATGCTAGGTGTTTCACCGTGCCGATGGAAAAATATTGGCAGACCGCCGCGCCTGCGCCGGCACGTACATACTGCTCGTGCTATTATGTACCGTGCGGTACGGCATTGCTCATACGGCGCTGTGCATGCGCGTGTGCGTGTGTCTACGTAGCGATGAATGGCTGACGCCAGTACTGTAGTGTGCATGCATGGCAATGGTGCCAGTCACAAGCAAACGTCTGATCAACACCAAGGGCGCGATGACGGGCCGGGGAGAGCTGCGCTGACGGAGGTATCGGTGGTAGGCGCTCGCAGGTTAGCCGGCTGCGTTGCTGTGTGCGGCACTCGGGCACAAGTGTGCGGGGTTTGCCCCTCGTGCGTGCGCTGCTGGGGCCCTCGCGTGCTTGCTGCAGTGGTGGTAGGACGGACGGCGCAGGCGGCCGGGGCGTGGACGTGGTGGTTCGGGGACAGGCAGGGGCGTGGGGTTGGTGGGGCGGGGCCGGGGCGCGGGGCAGGGGCGCGGGGCAGGGGCAGGGGCAGGGGCAGGGCGCGGCATACATGCGTCCTGCGTTGTGTCGGGGCGAGACCACGAGGCGCGGGTCTGTGTCTGTGTGTGTACAATTATGAGTTGAAGGAACACGCCTGTGGCGGCAGGCCCTGGGGTTGATGACGCATCGGTCGGGCGGATGTGCCGCGCAGGCATGCGGAGGTCGTCGGATGGATGGGTCACGGGTATGCGTTACAGCAAGGCAAGCAAACCGGGGCAGGGTGGGCGCTGGGCGCAGAGCCCATCGGGGGAGACCTGCGGCTATCCACCCCACCCAGGGGGGATCACCTGACACAAGCAGCGCAACTAAGGCGCGTTCGCCGCGCCTTGTCCTTTGTGAGCAATCCTCCATGTCCCCCTGCCTCCTTTGACAAACAAGGCCACCAGTGGGCCGACACAAGCAAGCTCGTATTGTGCCTTTATTGCCAGGCCAAGCCAAAAGCAGGCCAAGCCAAAACCCATAACAGTAAGAGCCAACGCCACGTTCCAGCCGGACGCCGTCGTCACGCACCATGCCGTACATACGCGAATGCATGAGACAGGCTGCTGCTACTCCCCCATCCCCAAGAGTACAACTTCGCAATGCTGCTGACCGCAACGGATAAAGACGGATGGAGGACTCAATGAAGGGAAGCCAAGACCCATGCACACGTACACGCTGCCGCCGTGCTCATGCTGTGCCTCGTCCATCGTCACGATCGTCAATGCAGCGCACGCAGCAGGGTCAGGCCGAGCAGCAGGGCCGCCAGGTTTGTGAGGGGCGAGGCCGCAGCGGCACGCGCCGAGCCCCCGCCGCCTGTGTTGGGTGAGCGGGCCTGGCCCCCTGGCGGCGGCGGCGCAGGGGTGGGCTGAAACACCTCGCCAGGCACCACGCCGCGCCAGGACAGCAGCTGGTGGGGGATGGGAGCCCCGGGAGCAAGGGGGCGAGGCGGACGTGGGCACAGCAGTCAGCGCGCGGGTGGCGTGGGCGGTGAGGCGCGATGCACCAAGGGTGGAGCGTGCAAACATGCATGCGGGGCGCGGGGTGGGTGCAGGTGCCGCAAGTAGCCGGCAGGGATGGATGGATGGCAGCGGAGGCTGCCGACAGGGCCTGCGGGCGACTCGGTGCGTCAAGCGCTGTGCGGGCGCCGTGGCGTAGGAACGCAGCGCACACGTAACCCAAGTGACTAAGACACATGGGCGCGTTGCTTGGCGTTGCTTGGCGTTGCTTGGCGTTGCTTGGCGCCGCTGCGCCGTACCTGAGTGATACCGAGCTCGAAGCGGCCAGCCGCTTCACACTCGGCCGCGCTCGACTTGGCCCTGCACGTGGCCTGCTGAGTCGAGTACGCGCGGCCCCTGTGTCCAACACACACAGCGGCCATGCGGGGCCTCAGCGCGCCGCAAGGCCTCGACCAGAATCGCAGAATGCCCCTCCCGTGAGATGCGGCAACGCGCAGCTCGAGCGCGCCCACACGTAGCCCCGGCGACCGCAGCACCCCTTCCGCCGTCGCTGCAGGCTGCACGCAGCCGCGGCCGGCCCCAACCTCCGATAGCACGCACCAGGCGTCATTCTGGCTGTCGATGAGCGCCAGGCTGTACCAGGCGCTGGTCGAGAAGCCGCAGTGCGAGCCGTTGGCGGCCGATGCCGGGGCCGAGTACCAGCGGCAGCCCTGGCGCTCAGCAGCGGCGCACGAGGCCTGCTGCCGGAGCGCCAGGCAGCCGGCCGCCAGGGCCGGCACGGTGCGCACGCTGGGCAAGCAGCTTCCCAGCAGCTCCGCGCTGCCGTACAGCCAGCCCTGGCCGGGCACGCCCCAGCTGGGCGCCTGCAGGGGAGGGCGGGCGGGCGGGCGGGCGGGCGGGCGGGGCAGGCCGCCTGGCAAGGACCGCAACCGACTGGCGGTGCAGGGCGTGGCTCGAGCGACGCGTAGGGCCAGGGCCCGAGCTTGGTGGCGCCTGGCGCCGCCGCGCCGCGTTGAAACCTCCGCAAACACCCAAGCGCTCGTCGGCGGGGGCACGCGTGCTCCTGCCTGTTCCGTTCCCCGAGCTCCCTCCGGCGCCAGCCCGCTCACCGGCGCAGCCACATTGACGCCCGTGAGCGTGGCCAGGCGGCCCAGCACTGCGCCGTCCTGCGTCCACGCGCCTCGGCACGAGAGCATGGCGGTGGGGCGCTGCGGGTTGCCCTCTGCGGGCAGGGGCGGTCCATTGGGGGGCCCGTGCCGAGGAGTTTGCCCGTCCGAGCTGCAAGCCCGGCGCCCGGCCACCGCTCGCATCCCATGCATATGATGTAGATCTGCAACCCTGGGCACGCTGCATGAATGGGGTTGGGGAAGGCCGCACCGGGCGTGGCATCTGCTGTGGGCGCGCCGAGCATGGACGCAAAGGCCGCCAACGCCGCCTCCAGCGCCGACACCGCGATGCCGCTGGGCTGCCTTGCGAGGGCGCAGCCGGACTTGGCGGAGCAGTTCTGCGCCGACACCGCGCGACAGGTGAGGTCTGTGTCGAGCGGGCTGCCGCCGCAGAAGAGCTTGCTGCGCGCGAGCTGCGCAGGGGCGGCGCGGCAGCGTCAGGAGGCGGGGTTGGGTTGGGTTGGGTGGGCATGGGTAAGCCGGCGCGGTTGACATGGACAGCTACGGCGCCAGGTGCCTCTGCCGCGCATGTGAAGGGAGGCGAGCACCTCTCCAGGAGTCTGGCTTGAGAACTAGACACCTGGGTGCCCAGCCCCACGCCCGGGCCGACCAGCGCCCACGCACCGACAGCGTGAGCGGCTGCGCCAGCGAGCACCAGCTAGCTGTGGCGGTGCCGTTGGCGCCGCCCGTAACCGACACCGTGCCGCAGCCGGGGTCGCTTGGCATGGCCTCGGGGTCGTCGGGGCAGGCGCCGTCGTCCATAGTATGGCGCGTGCAGCGGAAGTGGCGGTACGACACATCCGCAAGCAGCCTGGCGACGTGGCGGCGAGCGGCAGCAGGCAGGCAGGGGCAGCGGGCTGGGTGGGTGTGGTGCCCGGGGCGCAGCTGCGCCATAGGTGCGGGATGGAGAAGAGGAGCGGGGGGGGGAGGGAATCGTTGTGTGATGGCGAGGCGTGGCGCCAGAGGCATGCCGTGCGGTGGGGACCAGCGACGCACTTAGCGGTGTCGGTGCTTGGGGTGCCGGTCAGGGTGCTGACGAAGTTGTCATTGATGCCGCAGCCAGCTGCATGGGGCGTGTGAAATGTTGGCGGCGCAGGGCGGCGGGCCGTTGGGCAGGGGTGGCGGGCAGGCGTGGGCAGAGAGGCGGGCACGGGCGCGACAGGGGTGCTCGTAAGAGTGACGGGCGCCGAGGAGGCCGGCAGCGCCTCGCGGTTCAAGACAACGGCACACGTCGCATAGTGTGTTTCAAATGCGTCGCGCCGCGGGTGCAAACATGCGGACTGCATGTACAGCTAACGCTCGCCTTCTGTCCACAGACACGTATCCTGGGTGTTGCTCGAGAAGTTACTCAATAAAAGTGAGCGCTGGACTGCGGCAGCGCGTGTTAAGAGCACAGCGAGACATATGGCACTCGAAGCGTGCATTGCGAGCCCGACTGGCCGCGAACGTTGCCGTTTCGTAAGCATGGTTCTTGGCAGCGAAGTGGGTGAGGCAATGGCTGAGCTGTATCATCAGACTGGGGGCCATTACAACGTATTTAACACGTACCCGCGCTGGGCGTCAAGGTAGCGGCCCCCCCTCTGCTCCCCCCTGGTTGCAACCCTTTGCCCGCTTCCCTACTGCTCACTGCATAGAATGACGTGCTATTAACTAATTATAGTTCCATGAGGGCCTGTTTGAATGATACGCTATGAATTATGCCTGCCTGCAACCGCCCGCTATGGCCCAATCGCTGAGCCGACGGCAAACGCGAGCCTCAGCACCAACATGCTCCAAAGGCAACGGTATGCGTCAGCCGCGCCAGCGCGCGCCGCGCCAGCGCCATCCCAGCCGCAACCGATGCCGCCGCAACGGCAACCGCGGCGTTCACCTGCGCCAGCCAGTCACGCCAGCCTCGAGCCCGCCAGCAGCCGGACGGACCACAACGCCAGCCACCAAGCCCACCGCGGGCTGAAGCAGCGGTTCAATCGTGCTATTGTCGCACCGTACGTCGGTACAAGGGTCCAGGTTCTTCCCCCGATGTGATGAGGCCCAGCACGTCTTGACTAAGAAAGCACGCCGCCGACAGCCGGCCCGGGCAGATACCGGGCAGGCAAGCAGCCACGCGGCTATCGCATACGCTGGATGCCCGGAAGCCCAGGCGGGCGCAGCTGCGATGACAGTTGCTGTCGCACGTCACGGCCGGACATGATACGTCAGGTCCAGCGGGGGCCGCCGCCGTGGCCTTACGGCGCAGGCGGCAGGCCGTTTGTTGGTGAGCGCCCGGCCCCCGAGATCCCAACCTTGAGGCATCAGCAGCTTACGCCTCGACGTCCTCAATCTCCGGGTTGGGCTCGGTCAGGGGGTCATCGCTGCCGGTAGCCAGCGGGTACCGGTAGGGGCACTCCCCCGTGCTGGCCACCTCCACGCCCTGGCATGCCGCCATGCAGCGGTTCGAGTAGGTTGCGGCGTCCACGCCACACACAGGCTCAAACTCCCTGAAGCAGATGCAGTCAGACGCGGGCCCCGTGCTGTGAGGCTCCACCTTGAGCTGCGCGTCGGGGTGCTCCAGCGATATGTCGGCACCGGGGTTGGGACGGCACTCGCCGTCGTGCGATACGGCCACGCCGGCACACGCCGCCCGACACTTGTTGCTGTAGGTGCGGCCGTTGGTGCCGCAGACGGGTGCATAGATGGCGGTGCATATGCAGCTCTCGCCCGAGCTTCGGGCCGAGGCTTCGGGCACTGCGACTGCGAGAGGGGGCCGGGACGGGCAACATGGCGTGGGGTTGGACGGGAAGGTCTTGTCGGTGAGGCGGGTCTTCCGAAGAGCGAAAGCCCTCTATAGCCCTCACCTAACGAGAGGACTAGCGCAAGGGCCACTACCAAGGTCGCCATGTGTCCACTTGACAACGCGTCGCGGCACGCATTACACTTGACTAGCTGCCTAAAGCTGATGTGATGGTCTAAGTATGGGACTGATAGAGGGTTCGGGTGTCGTAGAGCGCAGTGCAAAGCCTGGCGTTGTCGCTCAAACTTCGTGATAGCAGCTTGCAAGAAACGAGTTTGGAGTTGCGTAGTAAGCGTGCACAGGGCTATTCGACAGCATGTCATCTTGCGCAGCTGGTCGGCGAAGCCGCAGGTTCCGTCAACTGCTGGCTTCCACCGCGCGCCTCTCCACCCTGCCCCCACCGCATGCTGCAGCCGTCCGTTGCTGTGGCCCAGACACGTGAAGGTCACAGCAGCCGGTCAAATCGTCTTCTAGCTGAACACCTCCGCCCAGCTCGCCCAACCGACACGCCGACCTGGAACCTCCGGGCCAGGCCCCCCCCCCGCGCCCCTGGCATCCTGACTGCCGCGACAATCCCTGCCGAGGCCCAGTGACCCAGTACACTGCCCAGACGGACGTGCGCGACCCATCTCCCCGAACTTAACGCTTCGGCCCAGCCCCAAGCAGCCCACAGCGCGCAAGGAACGCCGCCGCGGCCGCCCGGTACTCCGCCTCATGCCGCCGGAGGTGAGCCACGTGCGGCGAAGCGTCCCAAGCCTGCTCCGCCACCAGGCACTCCCCAGGCGTTGCCGCCGCGGCCTCTCGCTCCCGCCCCGCCTGCGGCGGCTGCGAGGCTTGGGAAGGGGCCGCAGCCGCCGCGAGGTCGCCTGCTGGCTCGCCTGCGGCGTGGGACGCGTCGGCGGCTGAGGCGGCGACGGCGTCGGCGGCTGTGGGTCCGCAACAGCGCAGCGCCGCCGCCAGTCCGTGGATGGGCTGCGGGTCGGCGAGCACGTCGCCGTGCCAGCTGCGCGGCGGTTGGGCCGGTTGGGGCAATTGGTTGTTACCCGGAGCCCTGCCTCCCTGGGCCCCTTCAACCGCCAGGCTTCATAAAAAACCCCGAGCGTGGAGGCCAGGCTTCTACGCCAAAACTACCAGGATTGCTGAAGCCCCCTTACGCCCACCCCTAAACCCGCACCTGTAAAGGAACAAACAAGGCAGGCACAGGTCCGCCAGCGCGCCCCGCAGCACCGCCCACATGTGGCGCCGCTGCGCCTCGAACACCTCCCACAACAGGAAGTCGAGGCCGCCCGCCGCCAGCCCGCCCGCCGCCTCCTGCAGCCGCCGAACCCAGTCGGCGCCGCTGCTGGCAAACAGGCGCACGCCCACCCGCGAGTCGAAGTCCACAGGCGACGAGTCGAAGATGAGACCCCGCAAGTGGCGGCGCAGCAGCTGCGCGTCGGGCGTGGGCGGCGGCGGTGGCGGCGACGGCAGAGGTGGAGGCGCCGTCGCCGCAGGTGCGGAGGCATCAGGCCCCGCCGTGCCGGGCCAGCGCCAGCGGCGCCACCAGGGCAGATCCAGCGGCGGCGACGCGGCTACCGCCGGCGCCGTCTGCGGCTCCGGAGCGCTGGCTGCTGCTGCTGCTGCTGCTGCCGCCGCTGCCGCCGCCGCTGCTGCAGCGGCAGCGGCGGGCGCCAGCTGCTCTAGCAGCGGACTGAGTACGCCCTTGGCTGCGCCAGAGAAGCACGCGATCACCAGCGGTGGCGGCGGCGCGGCCGCTGGCCCAGCGCGCAGCAGCGCCGTCAGGGCGGCCAGCAGCGCGGCGGCGGCGCGGCTCGCCAGCGGCGGCAGCCAGACCGCCAACGCCGGCCAGTGGCAGACGGCCACGTCGCAGCCCAGGCCGTGGTACAGCGCCACGTGTCGGGCCACTGCCGTACTCGATGCCCACATCCAGGTCAGCAGTACAACAACTGGGCGCGGCTGTTGGCGCTGGTGCTGAGGCTCATGGAGCCGGGGTTTGGCGCTCGCGGCGGGGCTGTGTGCGGATGCTAGCGGCGGCATGGGCTGCCATTGGAGGCACGTGCCGCGCAGGGCCTCGGACACCGGGCCAGAGGCCATGCGATTCGCTGCTCAAGCCAAAGGCCGGCCGGCCTTTAAGACGGAGACTTTTGATGTCGCAGCAAAGAATGAATGGGGTTACAGTGTCGGCCGGGCTGGGTGGGTCCGGGCGGGCTGGGCCTCAGGGCCGCGAAGGGTGCGGGGGAGACTGTTGCGATGCCGCCGCCCGCTGTTGCTGCGTGACAGACGCCCGCGATCACAGCTTAAGTTGGCTTAGCAGGCGCTGCAGATCATCGGCCTGCTCGCTGCTAAGATGATCCCTGTGCAGGGAGACGGGTGAAGTGGAAAAGGCGTTGCTCGGCGTCAGCCCGGCCGGACGGCAACGCGCTGCTGAGTGCCTATCCCAGCTCACCCCTTCTCTAGAAGGCTCAGAGCTTTGCGGGCGACGGCGATGCGGTGCTTTGCGTATGCGGATTGCTTCGGCAGGCCGTTCTGCGGGAGTGCAGAGGAAGTTTGCAGGTCACGCCGGCGGGCGCCGGCACGTCAGGGTTTGCGCAAGCCCTGCTGCGCGGCAACCAGTGGCGTATGGCCGCGATGACATAGTCTGGATTAGCAACTCAGCGCCGGGGCTGCGTTTGCAACATGGGCACAGTCCAGCGATGGCTCCGCACCAGCTTCTCCAGCAGCAGACTTAATGCTTTACGCTTCTCAGAAAGAGTTGTCGGCTGCCTTTCGACTGGTAGCTGCTTGTCGCGACGATTGGTCACGGACGTCGTCGATAGCTTTGCGCGTGAGGCAGCCAACAGCAGCTCGTCAACGTCCATAACTATTAGTTGTCTGCGCCCTCGGCTTGAGTCTTGGATATGACTGTGCCAACGCGGCAAAGGACGTTGTGTTTCGTGGCGGCACGGTTGTCGGTGTGCCCGAGACCCTCAAAATACGCCGGCGACAACCGCATAATGACCGACTGTTTGCGTCTGGTCAAGGTGGCCTCTTTTTGGGGCGAGCCATGCACCCATGTGCAGCTGGGGAGGTTGTGTTTCGTGCGCGGAACCCTGGTCGGCCCACACCATGGCCCCCTTGTCGCCATTACGGCCATCCATGTAGGAGCCAGCGCTTCGGCGCATACTGACTTCGGAGCATACTGAAGTATGCGTTACATGGTCAAGGATGAAAACGGCGTTCCCATAGCCGGGGCCCATCGCCCGCATGGGCGTTGCACGGCAAATGGCCTTTTGTTGGGCCTATCACAATATCAGCGTGTACACCGCACGCCCCCGAGTACCACAGTCCTGGCACGCATCGCATACCGTTCACCATATGCCTCAACCCCCGCCGAATCGCATCAATCCGTGCCATACAAGTAACAGCCGAAGGTACGCTTCCCACACCGCCCAGCCGCACCCACACCGCACAACCGCACCCATCCCGCAGACGCCGTGCCCCCGACAAGCTCACCAAACACGCCCCTGGGCTCACCGACCACACCCCAGCGCGTCCGCGGCCGACCCTTCACGACAGCCATGCCGTGCCGTGGCGCACCATGCTCCGCGGCACCCAGGTGCACGTACGCAGCGCAGCGGCGCCGCACGCAGTGCGGAACCGGCGGCGCCGGCGGGCGCCAGCATGTGGCGGCGCGCCACGGCATTCGGGACACAGCCGCCGGCAGCGCTCGGCCCCAGCGGGGGCTTGGTTCCAAAGAGGCGCGCGTGCTGAGCAACACACATTGGTGCGGGCGGCGCCGGAGACGGGCTTGCGAGCCCGCTAGCGCGCGGTCGCGGCGATGCCGGTAGCGGCCACGACGCCCGCCAGCCTGGTACTGAATGGCGATGTGCCAGGACACATCCCAGCGACGACTAGAGGTTAAGCAGGAAAGACGCACACACATCGACCACGACGACAAGAGCACAGCACGCCCGTATCGCCGAGCACACGAGCCTCGCATCAATCGTAAAGACGTAAAACCACGAATGCCCGCGCCGACGCTCCGACCCGCCCCCCCCACACCGGGGCACGCCCGACACGCGCCGCTCCGACCCTCGGCCGCACGCCACACCGTGTGCGCGCCCAGAACACAGGCACACACAAATCACACATGTCGCACGTGCAAGCCGACAACACACACGCGTGCTGTGCCGCGTGTGGGGTTCCGTTCTACCTAACACTTGAACACACCGCACGTGCAACCCGAGCCCCCGCCTCCGAATATCACACGGATGGTCGTCCCACCGCGGCGGGATCCCCAGTATACTCCGGCCATCATACGGACGGCCGCACTACCGCGGCGTCCGGCCAGCTCCCACCCCGATAATATGCCCGAGGGCCCAGCATCAGGCCGCCGCCAGTGCGCCAGCCGGCGGCGCGCTCAGGACGCGCCGGTGTGCCGGCGTGCGTATAGGCAAGCTCCCACAACCCTGCCTCGCCTGGATGCGCCGCCACTAGCCGACAGCGGACGCCGGCGGCCCGCTGGCCCGCTGTGCGCCCCAACGCCGCCGCCACGGCCCTATTAACCGCCGCCGGCGAGCGCAGGTGGTGGCGCCGCCGCCACCGCCACCTCGCCGGCCGCCGCCCACACGCGCCGGCCATCGCCCACACGCGCCGGCGCGGCTCCAACCTCGCGCGCCACGCCACCGCCGCCGCATGCTCGCGCCGCCCCGGGCCGCCGGTTCCGCGCCGGCCGTGCCGGCGGCGCCGCCGTACAGTGCTATCAGTGCACCTCGAGGCTCGCGACCAGCTCGCCGTACACGTTGGGCGGCTGCTGCCGCATCGTGTCGAAGCACAGCGAGCTGCTGACGTGCACGGCGCTGGCGGTGGCGGCGCCGTTCACGCGGCCTGTGGAGTGCGACTCCAGCATCGCCGCCGAGGTGTGCTCGTGCTGGCGGCTGGCGTTGTTGCCCGAGGGAATGCCCAGCTCCAGGATGGCCTCACCCTGGCTCAAGGGCCCGCCGCCGGCGGAGCCGCTGGCGAGCGCGCTGCCGTTGACGCCCGCCCTGCCATGCATGAAATGCAGCACCTGCAGCCGCACGCGCCGCGTCAACGGGACGGCGGCGGGGACGGCGGCGGCGGCTGCGGCGGCGGCGCTGGTGGCGGTTGAGCTGGAGTGGCGGCCGGCGTCGGCCAGCGGCGTCGGCGGCGCCTGCTGCGGGGCCGGCTGGTGCTGCTGCGGGAAGACGTTGAGGGCAGCGCCGGAGGAGAAGAGGGAAGGGGCGGAGGGCAGCGCGTTGCTGCTGTTGGTCCCTCCCATGCCCGCCGGCGTCGACTCGCCGCCGCCGCCGCCGCTGACACGGTTCGCGCCGTCAACCTCGCCTTCGGCGTCGACGGCAACGGCGTCGACCGCCGCTGCGCTGCCGCCGCCGTTGGGATCGCTGGGCCGCTCGTCGCGGCTTTCCTCGCGCAGCGGCGCCAGCGCCGCGCTCTCGCCGGCGGCGGCGACGACCGGCGGTGGTTGCGCCACGGACTTAATGGCGGCGGTCAGCAGCGGCCTGGCGGCTGCAGTCGCCGCCACCGCGGCGGCGGGCCGGGCGCAGTGCTTGGGCGGCGCGGGGCTGTCAAAGCTACCCAGGAAGGCACTGCTTGCGTCCACGGGGTTGCGGCCGTTAGTGCCGGTGCCATTAGTCGCGGGCGTGCTTCCCTCCACCGGCACGGCCATGGCAACGTTTGGCCCGCTGTCGCCGCCGCCGACGCAGACTGGCATTAACGTCGCCCGCCGGCCGGCGCCGCCGCCGCCGGCGCCGCCGGGCAGCACCGCCAGGTCCAGGCGCGCCCCGATGGCCGCCGCCGCCGGCATGAGCGTGATCGCCGCCGCCGCGATCTCGTCTGCGCTGCGCGGCGTCGGCGCCGCCGCCGCCAGCACCGCTGCCGCGGCGCTCAGCCCCGGCACGGCGGACTCCTGGAACAGCGGCGAGTAGTCGTCGGACGTGTAGGTGCCGAACCACTCGCTGCCGCCGCTGCCGCTGCGGTCGCTGGCTGTGGCGCCGCCGTGCGCCGGCCGCGCGAGGCCGCAGCATGGCCGGCCGGCACGCTTACGGCGCGTAAGGTGCCCCATGTCCGCCACGAGCTGGTCGTGGTACCGCTGCGGTATGGCAGTCACGGCAAGGCGGCGATAATCACGACGGGCGTCGTGCGACACGGCGCCGTACCGGCGGGCGCTCATGCCATACACAAACAGGGACGACACGATGCCATCATCGCGGCCCATGCATTGCACGGCACCGCACACGATGCGCCGCCATGCCGTAACCCGTACCCGTACGGCGCACCTGCTGGTACAGCATGATGACTGATGACGAGTGGCGCTGTGCGGGCATCACCTCCTGCCGCCAGCGCTGCTGGTCCAGGATGTCCTGTACGGTCGCAGGGTACAGCAGGCAGCGGGGCGCAGGTAGGCCAACCCGACGCGTGTTCGCTGCCAGCCCGCTGCCCGCCATCCCCCGACCCAACACGGCGGGTAGCAGCCCGGCTGCTTCCGACCCACGGCCCTCGTCCACCCGGAGCCACGGGCCCCGACCTCTCCCCGGCGGCGCTCCAGTGCCGGCAGGGTGCTGCACAACCAGCCCGAGTGGCACAGGCCGAGGTGCGTGAGGCCTCACCCTGCCTCAGCCCCCGCTGCCCGCTGCCCCACCTTGATGACCTCCGTGGGGCCCGGCAGCGAGATGCGGCCCAGCAGGTGGTGCACCAGCCACAGCGACTGCAGGCCGCTGGTGAGGACGTTGTTGAAGGAGGAGGCCTGGCGGAGGGAGGCGGGCAGGGGGCGGGGTTCCTTGCGGCAAGGAGAGAACAGGGCACGCTGGCACGCACGCATGAACGAACGCCGCTGTGTGCTGAGGCCGTGGGGAGGGAGGGAGCGAGGGAGGGGTTGCAGCGTGGGGAGGGGTGAGCGCTGGCCCAAGCCCGCCTGGGCGTGGAGTGGACAAGGCAGGGCGGCAGGGGGCCGAGGGAGCGGAGCGGGGAGCGGGCAGGGCAGGGGGCGGAGGGAGGGGTGGGAGGGCATGCAGGCACCGCAGACAGTGTGGCCCCCCTCGGCTACGCGCGCCTTGCGCGTGCAAAATCACCGCGCCCCCACCAGCAGGTCCGCAGCCGCCGTTCCCTTGCCAGGCAGCGGGCCTGCCGCCACGCCCCTCCCACCGCCGCACCTCGCTGCCGATGAAGAAGAGGTTGGGCACCCTCGGGCACAGGATGCTGCGGTACAGGTGCAGCCCGCCGCCCGCGCCCTCGCAGCCGCCGTCGTCGCCGGCGACGCGCGGCCGCCGGCTGCCCTCGCCGCCGCCGGGCCCGCTCAGGCGCGCGGCGGTGGCCGAGTCAAAGATCGAGTAGTCCTTGGTGTAGCCTGCGTGGTTCAGCACGCGCGACAGGGCGAGCCGGCCGACACGGTCGATTGCATAACAGGGCATGCCCAGGTGTGCACGCCACGGCGCCGCCGGCGCCAGGCGGGGCCCCAGCCGCGAGGGTGGCGCCCGCGGTTGCGAGGGCGGGCATGCGCACAGCCGCACTGTGGACGGCACACGCGCGTGCATGTGCATGCCGCGGCCCCTCCACGATGCCCCGCCAGTTGACTACCACTGCACCAGCCATACAGCCTGGTGCTGCAAAGAGCAGCCCCGCAGCTCCGCAGCACCGCCGGCCCGCCCACCCGTGGCGAAGATGAGCACGTCGCAGTCCAGCACCGTGCCGTCGGTCAGGCGCACGCCGCCGGGCAGCACCTCGGCCAGGGCGCCCCGCACGGCGGTGATGCGGCCCTCGTTGACGGCCTCGTTCCACTGGCCGTCCTGGATCTGTGCGGCCGCGAGCGTGGGGACATGACACGTCAGCGGGGACGTGAGGAGGCAGGAGATGTGTGGACGGGAGGTGCGTCATCGTGCGGTGGCCGCCTTGTTCCGCTGGCCGTCCTGGATTTCTTCGATGAACGGCAACAAGGGCACGGAGGGAGGGGGAGGCCAGGACGCCTCCATGGCGCCCTCGCGGCGTGGACGCAGCGCGCTACGCAGCGCCGAGCCGCCGCAGTCGGCCCGGCCTATGCGCCTAGGCACACAGCGTCCTTGCTCACTATCGTCGACCCTTGATACCGGTGGGCTGCAGCTTTGAACAGCAAGCCGGCCGCCCCACCTGCGCGCCGAAGAAAACGTCCTCCACGAACCCCAGCTCCGGCTTGAGCTGCGGGCGCGGGGCGGCGGTGCAAGAGGGCAGCATGATGTCGCGGCTCCGAGCGGCCGCCGCCACATGCTGGCAGGCAACACACAGCACCGGCCAGGTGGCGGGCGTCCCACGTAAGGATCCCTTACGCCGGTGGCATCATACGTGCGGTCGCAGCCGCTTCGGTGCCACGCTTCCTGGCCCACGTCTCTCATGTTCTGCGTCCAGCTCGAGCCCGGCGGCTGCCCTGGCGCGGCGCTTCTTGGCCCAAACAAGGCCCGCCGCACCTGGCCTCGCAGCTTCATCTTGGAGGCGATGTGGGACTCGAGCGTGCGCCAAAACAGCCGCCGCACGGGCGACAGTGCCGCGTGCTTGAACCTCTTGGACGGCGCCTGGCCTGCGGAGATCAGCGAGAGCGGGAGTGCGGGCGGGGCGCGGCGCGGGCGCGGTTGGCGGCGGCGTGCAAGAGCAGAGGAGGCCGCACCGCATGGCATACGCCACCAGCGAGCGCGCATGCGCCCGCCGTCGTCGCACTGTCGCACACCCAATGTCCCTCCCCAACTTCCCTCCCCCCCCCGCGGGCCTCACTGGTATAGTACGCGGGCAGCATAGCGGCCAGGAAGCGGGTGTACACAATCTGCGGGCGACAAGAGCGGGAGGGCCGGGGAGCGGAAGGCCGAGGCGTGGGCTCCCGCCGCGGCAACCGCAACAGCACCGCCGCGGGCAGCGGGCGGCTGGCGGCCATGGGGCCAGGCCCGGGCAGCCGTGGCTGCAGCGCTGCCACGGGAGAGCATCCGCACCACACACCGCGCGCGCCAGGCCGCTGCCGCTGCGCCAGGCCACCGCTGCGCCAGGCCACCGCTGCGCCAGACACAGAAGCGGACCGGACCCTGAGCGCCTCCCCCCACCAGCCCGTGGAGCAGCGCCTCGAGGCCATCGCACCGGCGCGCAAGGACAGTCCCCCCAAGACCTGCCCCTCCGCTGGGCGAGGGCGGCGGCTGCGTGAGCGGCAGCGCCGCCGCGGCCCTGGCTGCGGCCTCTGGGTCTTCCCTGGCCTCCACACCCCAACCCTCGCACCCCACGGGCCGCACTTTGTGGAACGGCAGCCCGAACACGGTGCGCGGCAGCGGCCAGTGCGCCTGGCGGAAGAGCGTAGTCACGCTGGTGGCGCCCGCGGCGGGCGAGGCAGCCACCACGGAGCAGTCGTGGGCTGACTTGCCTGCGAGGGCGGCACAGGGCCAGGTCAGGCAAGGGAGAGGATGCGCGGGGCCAGGTCATGCGAGGGAGAGGATGCGCGGGGCCAGGTCAGGCGAGGGAGAGGATGCGCGGGGCCAGGCCAGGGGTGCCCACACAGGCCTCGGGGTGGCGCTGCTGGATGCGCGGGCAGACGCGTTGGCGCGAGGCGCAGGAGCCGGCGGCAGCGAAGCCACGTGGCCAGGGCAGGCGGGCGTGCAGGAGCCGGGACGACGGGGCGCAGGGGCACGGAGGGCAGGGAGGGTACGCACGGAGGGCAGGGAGGGTACGCACGGAGGGCAGGGAGGGTACGGACGGTGCGGGGGCGACGCGCAATGCGTTGCGGCCGCCTGTGTCGCGCCACCGCGCAAGGCACCAGCTGCCCATGTCCGCGGCCGCGGCCGCACCTGCGCCCAGCACCAGCACCCTCTTGCCCTTGAGCCCGTCCACGGTGCGGAAGTCGCGCGCGTGTGTCACGCGCCCCTTGAAGCCGCCCAGGCCCTGCGAGTGGACGACGCATCGCGGGTTGGCAGCTTGGCGCGGAGCCGGGTCAGCGGCCAGTGGCCAGGGGTGACGTGGCTGCGATCACGTCCGTCAAGTGCACCTCCCCGGGCTGACGAGCTGGCCCCCCAGCAGCTCCCAGCCCCCCATCGAAAAGCGGCCTGGCCCGCGGGCACGAAGGGTGCACACCGCGCGGCAGTGCGCCCCCGCGTGCCCCGGCCCAGGCGCTGCGCTGCGCTGCCTCTGGCAGCCTCCCTGTCCACACGCACACACACACACACACACCCGCCTGCCCGCCCTGAACCCCGGTCGGCACGGAGGGGGCAGCGCATCCCCTCGTGCCCTGGGCCAGGCGCTGCGCCTGCCGCTCTGTGCCCACCCCTCTCCCTGCCTTCCCTGCCCGGGCCCCCACCGGCACAAAGGGCACGTAGGGCGAGTAGTACATGCCAGTGGCGAGCACCACCACGTCCGCCTCCATGGTCTTGAGCGCGCCCACGTCCGGCGCCACGCCCACGCCCGGCGCGTGGCGGAAGCGCACCGACCAGCGGCCACCCGGCAATGAAGCCAGATGCACCACCTGCGGCCCAGCAGGTGGGCCGGGGGGCGGAGGGGCGGGAGGGGGGAGAGGGGTAGGGGCTCATGTGGCTGGTGCCGGGGCCGTGCTAGCGCGCCGAGGGTGCGGGAGCGTGGGAATGAGCGCGGCTGACCGGCGGTGAGGCCAATGCGGGCGGGCTGGAAGGAGGTTAGGCGGCGCTGGCACGCGACCGCTGCCACACGCGGCGCAAAATCGAGGGCGTAGGGCGCGGCACGCTGCACGGTACGGGCATTGCTTCGCGGGAAAGGGCACAGCCCGAAGGTACGGCGCAGCGACTGGGCTTGCGACGTGGGGTGTGGCGTGGCGTGTCGTAAGAGGCGTGGAAGCCGCATTCCCCAAGGGCAGCCGAGTGGCTCCTTGTAGGGGCAACAGACACGCTGGGCTGAGCTAGGCAGCCCGGCGGCCCGGACTGCACAGCCACACACTGTCAGCGCATAATGCGCGGCTGCCCAGCCAGTGAGGCGGACAGCCGCAGGTGGGAGGGACGGGCTCAAGGGCTGCCCCGAGTGCATGGCTTGAGTGAGCCCCCACATGAGGCAGGAGGGCGCCACGCGGGGCCATGCTGTGGAGCCCGGGCCCACGGTGCCTCCCTCGTGGACCGGCGCGAGGTGTGTGGAGCGGGGGCAAGCGAGCCGGGCCGGGCCGGCTGTCGCCGCTTGTGGGTGGCGCCGCCGTGCGCCGTACCTTGGCTCCGTACAAGATGTGCCGCTCTAGCTTGAAGTGCGCCAGGTAGGCGGCGATGTACTCCTGCGGCCGCACGGCATGTACGGCATGTACGGCAGGGGCCCCGAACGCGGGCGCACGACGCTCAGCGCCGCATGCAGCCGGAGCGGACACACGGCGGAGCAGCATGCCGGCGGCCACACGCCGGAATGCCGCATCAACCTATTTTCTGTCAGCAGATTTGCCTCGCCCGCTGCCGAAGTGCCGAGCCCGCTGCCGAGGTGCCGAGCCCCCTCCGTGACCGCCGCAGCCAGGCAGCTGCGGCCCTTGCCTGGCGAGCGCCCCGGCCTCGCCCCCGACCCAGCGCCGCAGGGCTCAGCCAGGCGAGGGCCCAGCCGTGCCGCCTGCCTGAGCCAGGCAGCCCGGCTGGCTGCCGCGCCGTCGCGTCGCAGTACCACGGCCGCCTGGCCGCCGCCGCACATGCGCCAAGCCCGGCCCCGGCCCCGCCTGGGCCGCTGCCGCACCTGCACGGTAGACCCCGCCGGAAAGCCCTCGCGCTGCGCCCGCTCTGCTAGCTCGCGCGGGGCCTTGGCGTAGGGAAACTCCGGGAACGTGAAGCAGTCCCAGGGCACTGCCGGGGGACGGGACAAGGGCGGCGGAGGTGGGCGCAGGCGGCATTGGGGGCGTTAGCAGGGGCTTGGCGCAGAGGTTGGAGTGGCGTGTGGTGGTCGTGGTGCTGGTGGTTTGGCAGGCGGGCGCGCGTGGTGAGGGGTTGTGACGGGTGCGAGGCGGGGGATGGGCCTGATGCAGCGGCACGCAGCGGCGGCACTCCAGCCAGGGCGGCCGGCCGACGCCTGAAGCAAAAGTGCAGTGATATGGCAGGGCGTGCGCACCTTGGAGTGAAAACCTTAAGGAGGCCCGCGGTTGCGGGGCCGGGGTTGGCGGAGGAGTGCGGGTTGTCAGTGGTTGAGAGGGGTAGGGGCCTGCAGGTGGCGCGCTGAGTTTCCCGTGCGCAGCCGAGTGCCCTTCGCTTACCCATGGTAGTTCCTCCGCCACACGCCGCCGGGACCCCGGCCTTGTTCGAGAATGACCACATCGTAGCCAATGCGCAGCAACGCGCGCGCCGCCTGGGCTCCAGCGACTCCAGCTCCAACGACCACTGCTAGCAATCGCCCTGATAAGCCAGAGGTGGCCTTTTTGCTATAGTCCGTCGCCATGGGTTGCGTTGCGGTATCAGGGTATCCGCCTGGACCCCAAGGACGTACACAGCGCTAGCCCTGCAGCATGGCCGCTGCCTATGTGCAGGTGTCGGGTAAGCCGGATAGCGTTCTCTTGCGGCGGCGAGCGAGTGCGTGCCGCTCTAATTACAATACTTTGTATGCAGCTCGCTAGGTAGCCTTCGTGGAAAGCGCAGTCGGGTCTACACAAAGTTCACAACTTTGTACTCGCGCGCGCAGCGTTTTGCTGTTCTATGATATGTGTGCGTTTATAAGCAACGTTGCCGCAGCAAGTGTCTTAGACGCTATCTTGGCCCTGCTGATCCCAGGCAGCATGTCGGGCCATCCTGCGAGAGTCGTTCGCATCTCTCCGTTTCGGCCAGGCCGCGGGTACAAGGCAGTAACGGTGCTATACATACGCACAAACGTCATGTGTGCGAGTCCGCGCGGCAACCGCCTCTCGAGTCTCGACGCGTCGCCCAGGGGCCGCTGGCACCAAGGGGCAGGAGGGGTGAGGCAGAGTAACCTACCCCTACGGACGCCCTGACGCAGGGGAGACGGCCATGCCATGACGGACTCACAGCGCCAACAGCCAGCGCCGCGCAGCCCTCGGGCCCCCCAGCCAACCGGCAGAGCAGTAAAATTTTTGCCGTCCATCGACACGTACCACGGACGCCAGCCGCCCTCACGCCCCACCCCTCGCTGCCTCGCCGCCCACGCTCAGCCCCCGAACCACATCCGCCAGCATGCGCCGCTCCCCCTCGCGAAGCGCCAGCACCCGCCGCGCGTCGGCATCCGCTCCGCCGCCGCCACCGCGGCTGCGCGCGTGCATCCGCGCCAGAGCCCGCCACCGCAGGCCGCCCCACCATCCCTCGCCGCCTCCATGCGCCCGCCCCGCTGCCAACGCGTCCTTAGTCCCTGCGCCGAACCCCACACCGACCGCGCTGCGCGGCCCAGCGACGGCAGCCTGTGCCGGCAGCCGCGCCGCCCAGCCTCCGCCTCCGCCGCCCCACCCGCCGCGACCTGGCAGCAGGCCAGGCGTGTCGCGGCCTGTGGAGCCGGCGCCGGGTTCTTGTCTCGTGGGGGCTGCAGCCGCGCCTGGCCGCCGAGTGGCGCTGGTCTGCGGGGCCGGGGGAACGGGGGCTAAGGTGGCTCCCTCGGCTTGGCTTCGTCGGTGTGCGCCTGCCCGGCGCCGAGCTGCCGGCCCACCCCGCCCTCGCGCTGGGTGCTCAACCCCCAACCCGGCCCACACCCTTCCCGGCGGGGCCCTCGAGGTGCCTCGCCCACGGGGCCGCAGCCGCCCAGCCCCGACCTCGAGCGCCGGGCGCACTGCGTGCTGACCACCTTGCCCGCCGCCCGCTGGCGTGGGAGGACGGGGCCCAGCCCAGCCCCTCACCGCGAAGCTCCGGGCGCGCGCCGCCGCCACGTCCGCCTCCACCGCCGCCTCGTGGCCGTCGTCGGCGCTGCAGGCGCCCACCGGCCCCACGAAGCCGTCGGCCAGGAACTTGCCCGACTGCGCAGCGGAGGATGGGAGGAGGGAAGCGGGGCCGTTGCGACAGCGCCGAGACGGCCGGCAGGGCAGGGAGGCGCGGAGCCTCTCGGCGCGGCACTGGCCATGGCGCGGCGGGGCAGGTCGCGGCCCCAGGCCGCTGCCAGGTGCTGCGGCTCCGTGGCCACGCCGCGACCGCAGGGCCGCCTGGCCATGGCCCAACGCGAGCGTGTCGGTCGCCTGGATCGGGCAGTCAGCCCTTTCGATCATGAAGCCGCAAGGGGCCAGAGCACAGCGGGCTCCGCACCCCACCCCACCCCGTGAAGTATGTTTCAAGGCTAGTATAGAGTGCATGCCGCCGTGATGCCCGGAGGTAATCACCCCATGGTAGTAGCAGAACATATGTAACAAAGCAAAGGGACTGCATCCGTCGGCCGTGGCGACCGCCTTCGGATGCACCGCGTAGGCCCGCCTGGGCACGCCGCGCGCCTGCCCCGCCGCCTCCTGGCCGCCCCACCTTGGCCTGGATCTCGCCAGCGCTATCCTTCCACAGCAGCACCCCGCAGCCGTGCATGTGGCCCTCGTACCACTGGCCGCGGTACAGCCTGAGGAGGAGGGGACAGAGGGGACAGGAATAAGGGGAACGGGGCGCGTGTGCTGCTGGCCGCAGGCGCAGGGCAGGGAGCCAGGGCATCGGGGTGGAGCAGGGCAGCGCGTGCAACCCGCGCTGCGGCCGCGGCCTTCAGGCGCCGGCGAGTGTGCTAAGCTCCCTGCTGCTCCAGAGCACCAGGGGCCAGAGGGCACTGCGATGCGGCCTGGCAGTGAACCGTGCAGCCCGCGGCAGGGCCACTCACGTGCCGTCGTGCCAGCGGTAGGCGCCGTGGCCGTGCGGCTGGCTGCCGCGGAGCTGGCCCTCATAGCGCTCGCGGCGCGCCGGCCACGTTACCAAGCCGTGAGACTCGCAGGCGCCAAATGCCTCCAGGCCGTCATAGCTGCGTACCGTGGCGCGGGCGTTGGCGAGAGACACAGAGGGGTACTCGCGAGCGTGCGGGTTTCAATCGGGGGGATGCAAGCTCACATGCAGCCATCCCTCCATTGTAACGAGCGCCAGTTGAGCGCGTCGTTGAGGTCCTGTGAAGCCTGTCTGCTGTCGGCGCCGCGATGCTCGGGCGACGACAACCCGCCCACAGGCGCCTGCTGCATGTTTTAAATAGCTTGTATAACCTTTCAAACGCGAATTTCATGCGACTGGAAGCGCGTTGGATGCAAAGTGACCGACATATGCGGCGACGACTAGAACGTCAGGTGTCTGCTGCAAGCCTTCCACAAGTGAAGCGGTACATTTGGGGTGCCGAGGCTGGTTCGGGGTAGGGAGGTATCCTTCACCCTTGAGTTTGGAGCGCTGGGGTCACGGCACGCGCAGCGTCGCGCAGGCACGAACACATGATTGGGATACCCGGCCCCGACGCCCCTTCACACCTTTGACAAAATCCTGCATGTGGCTGGCAACCGCTGCATCGCTCTTAGCATACATACATACATCACGCACGGCTCCTTGTCCAGCGCCTCATCTCGCGCCTGATAAGCTTCATATGAGACAGCTGCGATATCTATCTGCCAGGCAGCACTGTACCAGGTAGCTTTCAAGCGCTGCTGCCGAGCGCGGTTCGGTGTCGACATCCCTCGTTCGTGCCGGGCATCGTTCCCGTCGCTGCCATGCAGTCTCGAAACGCCCCGCCGTGGGCGACAATGCTCGTTGCGGCACTGCTCACGGCTGCCCTTGTCGGAGGTGCGAGGTGCTGTTGCCTTCCCTGCCAGCGCGCTGCGGTGTCCCGTGACCCGCCGCCGTAGAACCAGCGTGGAAGTCAGTGAAAGCTACCCCTTCCAACCAGGGCTTCCCCGCTGCTTCCAACCCTTCCCAACCCCACCATCCCGCAGCCGCCTCGCGAAGCCCAGGGCAGGACTGCATCTGTCCCGCCGTTTTTGCCCCCGTCTGTGGGGCGGACGGCCGGACCTTCGGCAACAGGTGCCAGATGCGCGGCAGCTCGTTTGATGCGATTCGAGCTCACTCAAGGTCCCTCAAAACGACTCGGCGGACATTACACAGCCCCACGGTACCGCACCGGTGACCGACCCCGCACAGGCTGGCTGTGCCGGCGTCGAGGTGGTGAGCGAGGGCGAGTGCGGCTCGGACGGCTACGACGCATCCGGCATGTCGGTGGAGCTGTAGCCCAGCCCACGCACCGAACCCCGCCGCAGCCCCAGGGCGGGCAGGCCCAGGCCCTCCCCAGCAGTGGCCACATGGGAGCCGCCGTTGGCGCGCGCTCGCAGCTCGCAGCTCGGCGCGCGGCGCTGCTGCCGGTGTCTAGTGCCGCCACGTCAGCAGCCGGAGGCGCCAAAAGGACGACAGGCGATAACGCCGCTGCGGTGGGGCAGTTGGCAGCGCAGCAGTTGGCGCCCGAGGCCCTGGGCGCCTCCGGCTGCTGACGTGGCGGTACCTGGCTGTGGCGGCAGCCCGGCAGCTGCGATGCAGGCCAGGGGAGATCTCGGGGGCCGAGCCGGTCCGCATGCAGGTTGTATGGAGCTGCGGACGCCCGGCGGTGGGGCGGCGTGAGGTTGCGGCGGCGGTGGCGGCGGGGCCGAGGCCTGCGGCTGGCCGGAGGGCCGCGGACGCGTCGGGCGTGCGGTAGCGCCATGCCGGTGCAGCTGCGTCGCGGGTGAAGGCGGCCAAGGGCGGCGCGGTGTGCGCCCCGCGCATCGCCGCATGGTGGCCCAGGGGCATGAGCGCAGGCGGTGGCCGGGTGCACAGCCGGGTGTGGCTGTGGCGGTGCGGGGCCTGCAGGCCATGGGAGTGCGCACGTCTGCGCGCGGCAGGGCGCGGCGTAAGCGTGAGCGGCGCGGGGCGTGTGAGCGACTTGGTTGGCATTCCTGTACCCTGGAGGCGGCCCTGCGCAGCAAGGAGGCGGCCTGACGTGTTGCAATCCGTGTGGAGTAGGAGCAGGGTAGGAGGACGGAGAAGGAGAAGCATGGAGGCGCGGGCCATGTGCGCTGTGCCGCCGGTCGCGATGTGCATGCGCTCGGTGCCCTGTGGTGTCAGTCCGTGCCAGCCTCGGTCTGCTTTTCGCGCCACGCTGCCACAGCACAAGAGCACTGGACGCGACGCACACACGCAGCCACCGGTCGGGTCCTTTCCTGCCGCTCTATTCCGCGCCGCTGCAACGATGCGCGTTCGAAATGCCGCGCAGCGCCCCCCCGCGTGGCGCCTGCTGCTGCTAGCCGCGGCTGTCCTCACAGGCGCGCCCCCTTGCGCGCAGCAGGCCGCAGCAAGCGCGCGGCCGCGGTTGTTCGTGGGCGCAAGACTGCCGGCAGCTCCCAGCCCCACCACCTCCCCGGGCCGTGCCCCCTTAATTGGCCCCAACCTTCCCTCCCCGATATGCCTCCTCCCTCTGTGTCCGATGCCCCTGTTGCTGCAGCAGCCGCGACGCCGCCGGCCCTCGCCGCCGAAGAGGAGGGCTGCATCTGCGCTGCCGTGTTCGCACCCGTCTGCACCACTGACGGCCGCACCTTCGGCAACGCGTGCCAGGTGAGCATCTGCCACCCCCTCAGCCACGCAGCTGACGCAACTTCGCACCACGCTACGTAGCCACAGACAACGCTGAGCCTCTCAGCGTGTTAGCGTCAGCCCTGAGCAATCGGCTGCGACGCACAGCTCGCGCAACGTACCGCGCAGCTCTCAACGCCGCCACCGCCGGCCCGACTCATAGGCCGAATGCGCCGGCGCTCAAGTCGCCAGCGACGGCGAGTGCGGCGGCGGCGGCGAGCCCGAGGGGCCGCGGCAGGCGCCGCTGCGCGCGCCGGAGCTGCCGGCGGCGTGCCCCTGTCCCCGCGTCTATCGGCCGGTGTGTGGCGCCGACCGGGTGACGACGTACGCCAACGCCTGCGAGGCGCGGTGCGCGGGCGCGGATGTTGCCTTCGAGGGCAACTGCGCCGACCCAGGTGCGGGGCCGCTGTTGAGGCGGCGGCTGTCGCGCTTTGTGCTGCCCGCGCTGCTCCGCTCGCGTCCGGTTGGTACTTGACGACCACCTTTGGCCCCTTGACTGACTGATGCGTGTACGAACCACCGTCAACGCGCCGCATCTGCCCTGCCTGCTCGCAGCCGGCTGCGCCGCGGTGCTGTGCCTCGCGGACGCCGGCGAGAAGCCAGTGTGTGGGGCGGATGGCGTCACGTACCCCAGCCAGTGCCTGGCCGAGTGCACGGGCGTCACCGTGGTGGCGGAGGGCGAATGCGGCGGCGCCGGGACCGCCGCCGTCGGCAGCGTCGGCGGCGCCGCCGACAGCAGCACCGTTGGCGGCGGCGACGGCGGCGGCGCTGGGAATGGGACATTTGGCGGCGGCGGCGGCGGCGGCGGCGGCGGAGGAGGAGGAGGAGGAGGAGCTGGGAACGGCACCGTGCAGTGCAGCTGCCCGGGGAACGCAACCGCCGGTGGCAACAGCACGGCGGCCGGCGGTGACGAGGCGGCGGGAGGCAGCAGCCCCTAGCGTGGCCCCTGGGTTGCTGCATGCTGCCGTCGGGGCGCCGCACGGCTGGCCTAGCGGCGGGGCCCCCGAGCACATCCGGTGGCGAGGCAGGCTGTGGGCGCTTCAGCGGCTAGCGTGGGCTTTGCGCAGTTCGGCAGTTGTACCCGCTTGCGCGAGTCGGGGGTAGCGCGTTGCGACGGCGGGGGTCTTAAGATGCAAGCCGGGATTTCTCTGCCCGCTCTGCGCCGACGGGCGCTGGCTCGCGAGCTTGCCGAGGCCGATTCTTGCCGAGGCAAGGAAGCAGAGTATGTGAGGTTACATCCCGTTGCAAGCCGGCTTGCGGCGTTGCAGCCGTGCCCTGGGCTTTGCGTTGGTTGACGGCCATATGGATGGCCACCCCGGGCGGACATGCACAAGAGTTGCGCTTGGCGTGCAGCGTTAGTTGGGCCCTGTTGCGCCAATGACACACCACACCAGACTGTCTGTGGTTCCTTTTTGAAACCCGAGGGGCACGAAATGCACGAGCACAGCTGCCAATCCAACAGCGCAGTGCTCCTGCCCGCGGCGCGCCAGGCAGCGCTCCCGTCACAATACACAGCGCCCACCGCCGCGCGCGCCCAACTTCAACACCGCACGCCAGGTCACCAAAACATAAATGCGGCAATGCTCACTCCTGCAAGCCTGTCCGTTCGTTGCAGGGCCCTTAAACAGCACCCTCCACTGCCGCCGGGGTCAGCGCCAGCACCAAGCGTCCATCAGGGCGTCCGCCACATCAGCACCTGTGGTAGCACGCCAGCCCCCACGCCCAGCCCAGCCTAGTACAGCCCAGTCCACGCACCCAGCTCTCCGCTCCGCCTGGGTCAGCTCCTGCGCCAGCCGCTCCCTCTGCTGCAGCCCAACCTAGCCCAACCTGCCGCCTCGCCCCAGCCCCGCCTGCCGCCAACACCTCGCAGCGACTGGGCGGCAGCCGCCGCACAGCCACGGCCTCAGCCGCAGCATCAGCCGTGTCGCCCGCGGGAGATGTACCCGCCCGACGACGCAGAGCTCTGCGTCCTTCCGTCCAAAGCTCCCCAGTTGGCCATAAGCTCCGTCCCTGCCCGGCATGCCCCTGCCGCTGCTGCCGCCGCCGCCACGGCCGCCGTCGCCTGCAGCCTACCACGACCCCATGCGCAACGGCACCAACGCGGCCGTCCAACCGCCAACCGCCGCTCCAGCTCCGACAAGTCCGTCCTAGCTTGGCGGCAACCGCAGCACCATCATGTCGTGGTTGGCGATGCCGAACAGCGCCAGGCAGTTATGGGGCAGCACCGCCAGCCGCGGCCAGCGCGAGCTGCCGCGAGGGCCCACGCGAAGCCGCACCGCCAGGGCCTGCGCCAGCGGGTTCCAGCGAGTCGGCGCATGGTATCGGCGCGTGAAGGTGGATCGAGGGGAGGCATGCGCCATGCAACCCGGCGGCACACGGCCCGGCCCGGCCGCGCAGAACACGCGGGCACCGCCGGTTGGGAGCGCGGGTCTGCAAGCCCCTTGGCGCCCGAGCCTAGCCCAGCCCCAAGCGGCGGCTTGCGGCGGCGTGCATCGGGGGCGGACCTCCTGACCGGACCTCCTGGGCCTGACTGGGAGCCAGTGTCCCGAGCTGTGAGCCATCAGTGCCCGCCCGCCCTCCCGCTCCCCCAGGCCCTGCTCCCACGTCCACGCTGCGCCAGCCCCTGGCTGCCGCACCTCACGTCGTCCGCAGCCTCCCGGTCAGGCTGCAGCACCCCGGGCTGCAGCTACCGAGCTGTGAGCCACCAACTGCCCCCTCATACCCAACTGCCCCGGGCCGCCCCGCCGGCCGCCGCACCTCGACGTCGCCGTTGGGTCGCAGCACGCGCACCGTGGTCTTGCTGCCCGTGGTACCGTCCAGTACGTACACATTGCCGGTGCCCGACACGGCGTCGGCGGCAATGGCCTGCGCGGGGCACGGGGCATGGCAGTGACCGCCTCGGTAGCAGGTGCGGAGCATGCCAGGATTGGGTGGGGGCGCAGCATGGAAGGCGCGCTGGCCCGAGGGGCGGGGAAGGGGAGGGGAAAGGGAAGGGGAAGGGGAGGTCCGCCCGCGGCCCCCGACGCGCTTGGCCACCGCCCGCGTCTGCGTATATCCGGGTGGTGAGGCTTGGTGGAAACCCGGGCGCGGACCCCCAGCCACGCGGCGTGCGCACAGCCCCGTCGGGCATCGAGGTGAGCGGCGGCGCGGGCGGCCCCGGCTCCAGACCCCAGCAACCAGCGCCTTGCCTGGACCTGCAGAGGCACCGGGCAGCAGCAGGGGGGGGGGGCAGGTCAAGTTGAGGCCACGGGTGAGGCTCAGGCCTGGCCGTGTGGCGAGTTTCAACCGGCAGGCAAGGCGCTGCAGGGCACGACGCCTCCACATGCGCCGCCTGCAGTATGGCTAGGCGGGGGCCGCGCCCCAGGACCGCCCCATGACCGCCCGACCCAAAACCCACGTTAGTGAAGGTACAGCTGGGGTAGACGCGGCCGATGGAGTCGAACAGCACACACGCTTCCCCCAGGTCGTGATCCCACTCCTCGGCGTCGCCTTCGCTGTCGCTGTCAGTCTCGGTGGCGGACGCCACGGCCGCGGCCGCGGCGGCGGCGGCCACGGCGTAGGGGTCGTGCGAGGGCGGCGCGTCGGAGCCGGCCAGGTGCCTAGCGCGGCGCAGTGGGAGGTGTAGGACACGGCACAGCCTCGGAGCCGAGCGCGGCGGTGACGGGCCGCCGAGGGACCTCCTAGCTATCCACCACACCGCGCGCCTCCGCCCGGTGCGGCCCCCAAACAGGCAGCGCAGGTCTGCGCCGAGGCCGCCCTGCCCTGCCCTGCGCCCAGCCCTTCCCTTTCCAGCCCAACCCGGCCCGCGACCCCAAAGCCCCCTCAGGACCCACCGTGTCATGCCATGCGGCCGCAGCTGGTGCACCGCCCGCCCCCGGCTGGCGAAGAGCAGCGAGTTGCGGCAGGGGTCGAAAGAGAAGGCGTGCGGCCCCACGTCATCGCCAATGGCCACCGTCACCACGGCGCGCGCCGGCGGCTCGGCATCCGACGAACCAGCGACGGGGGCGCCCAGCGACGGCGCCTCGATGAGCGCGCGCAGGCAGAAGCCGTTCTTCGAGACTGCGTGGCCGGGAGAGGCGCGGCGAGGCGCGGCGTTGGCAGGGGTCCCAGGCACGCCGCCCCAAGAAGGGGAACATGATCGCCGACCGCACAGCCGCGCCCCGGACCTAGGACCCCGGTCCTCCAGGCCCTGTGTTGTGACGCGGCGCGTTCGACGACAAGGGCGCCCCGAGTGGGCTGTTTGGCGGGAGGACAGATTTGATGAGGATGCTGGCAGCCCCACGCACCCGTGTCACGGTCCCTGATAAAGGTGGTGCCGTTGCCGTCGGGCGCCAGCCGCTGCGCCGCGATGAAGCGAGCAGTGTGCGAGGGGCCGTCCGCGAGCAGCGCGCCGTCCGTGTCCTCGCCGGCCACGCACTCGATGCGGTTGTTGCTGCGGGTGGTAAGGCCGGGACGGTGGCGCCAGGGATCGGCGAGGGGCGTGCAGGGAGGGAGGAGGCGCCGGGCATAGCCGGCGAGGGACGCGGAAGGGAGAGAGGGAGGCACGGGCATAGCTGGCGAAGGGCGCCGGCGGGGCAGGCGAGCAGGCCTGCCAGGCGTGAGCTGGGGTCACAGGCGCGACCCGCTCCGACGCAGCGACCTAAGCCCCAGCCCCCTGCGCCTTGGCGGCGCCCAGCGCACCCGCCACCAAGACCGTATTTCCTTCACAACGCAACGTACATGTCACATAGCGTCACTGATCCTGCGTGCGGCGCTGTGCACAAGTGTGCAGCTGTCCACCCGGCCCCCAGTGGCGGACGCACCCGTCAAGGCTGTAGATGGCGCTGCCGCAGGCCAGCAGCACCCGCCCCGAGTGCGCATCCCAGGCCGCGTCGTGGACTCGGTGGCTGGTGAAGCGGGTGGCGGCGGCGTTGCGCAGCCGCAGCGGCGGCTCCAGGTAGGGGTATCCGCCCTCGGCGGAGATGTTGACGGGGCAGATGCCAAAGTGGGAGAAGACAAGCGCCTGAAGGCATGTGGGGAAGGAGGCGGGCGGTGCATTCGGGTGTGGTGGAAGAGTTTGAACTGGCATGTGGGGGCAGAGGGGTGGAGGTAGGGCGCGGGCTGTAGCGGCGCGGCCGCTGCGGCTAGCAGGGCGCGTGCGGCACGTGCGGGTGACGGCAGGGGCCTTGCCTGGGGCTCTGCATAGAAGGAGTTGGGGTTGGGGCGCACAGCTATGGCCGTGGCATGTGGCACCGATACAGTGTGCGTCTGAATCTTAGCGCGCTGTGCGGCGCGCTGGGACTTCGGTGGCGGCGTCGTGGCCTGGGGGCGAGGAAGCGGGAAAGCGCATGGAAGATATCTGACGCCGACATCGCGGCAGAACAAGCGCCTGCTCAGAGCTGCAGCCCTTGAGCTAACCGTCGGCGTGTTGGGCGCGGTGCTTGCCGCAGCTATGTTGACATGCCGCATCGTGGTATAAAAGCGGCAACTGGGCTTCTCCGCGCTCCTCAGCAATTATTCATTACACAGTATCACACAAGCGCTGCGGTATCGGACACAGGTGCTTAACGCAAAGCGGCGCGTAAGAAGTCCAAGCACCGGCAAGGAGTAGGAGAACGTTGGCGATGTGTGCTGTTGCGGTGCGTTTGATAGGAGCGCGACGATTGGTGAACGAACAAGTGAAGCGCGCTCAAAGAAATCCATACACGAACCTGTTCCCCTTCGACCCCTCGTTTCTCCCAGGGGTTCCTCCCGTTTCCAGCAGTTCCCATGCTGGCAGGAAACTCCATATCAATACTAAGGCAGTGACGCATAACCGTACACCTTCAACGTCCACGCTAGCGTCGCGCGGCTTTTGCGACCCCTGTGGACCCAGGGGCGACCGGTACGTCTCGCGCCCCTCCGGGGGCGAGCAAATCGCTACCACACAAACGACATTTCACGCGGCATCACATTGGATGCTAGGCTTGCTGCGAGCATCGTCGCCCGCTCGTATCGCTGCTGTCGCTCAGCGCAGCTCGGCAACTTGGCCACGCAACTTGCCGCTGCTCGCTGCCAGCACTGCAGAACCTCTCCAGCCGTTCATGGAGTATGGGACGTCTCCTAAGCGCAAGCGCAAACGCGCGGATGTCGACCAGGACTTGCAGGGCGCCACCCTTTCGCCCGGCAGCGCGATGCCCGACGCAGCCCCCACGCCTACGCCAGCCAAGAAGAAGCCCCCTCGTCAGCTGCCGCCCACTCCTAGCTTTCAGGCCAGCCAACTTGAGGCGCTGCAAGCCAAGGCGCTGCGCATACAGCAACAACTGGCGGCGCTCTTCCCCGAGCCCGCCATCCCCCTGCAGCACGGCAGCTCCTACCAGCTGCTGGTACGTCTGCAGGAGCGCTTGCGCGTGTGACACGCAGCGTGACAGGACAGGGCGCGACGCGCCCTGCCCTTCCGCACTCACACGAGCTGTCGCCGCGCGCGTCAGCCTTGGCTCCCCGGCTGGCCCCGCTCAACACCTCTGCACGCGTGCCGAGCCATCCCGCGTGTCCCGCGCCTCTGCGCAGGTTGCGGTGATGCTGTCGGCCCAGAGCACGGACGCCAAAGTCAACACCGTGACGCCGCAGCTCTTTGCCCGCGGGCCGGATCCGGCCGCAATGGCGGCGCTGCAGGTGCGGCCCGTGAGCTGCCGTTGCAGGCTCGCAGCACCACCTCCAGCTTCGTTCTCTAGCAGGGGGAACCGCCAGCCCTGCGTCCCATGTAACCCCATCCACATGCACTGCCCCCTCGAGCATTGCTGGTGCTCCGCATCAAGCCCTGCGTCCCAGCTGCGCCCCCCTGCTGCTGCTCCCGAGGCCCAACGAGCAGCCGCGATGCTTGAGCTGGGCTTACGTGCCTGTGCCGTCGGCGGCCAGACCGAATCAGCGCCTGGTTGCCGTGTTGCCGAGTGCCCCTCGGCGCCTCCGCCAGCCGGGCTCCTGGTGCAGCCGCTGCGGCCTGCACGCCTGCCCACACCGGGTGACGCTGCGCTGCCCTGCGAGCCGGCGCCCTGCCCCGCGGGTTGCAGGTGTGTGAGATCGAGTCCATGATCCGGGTGCTGGGCCTGGCGCCCACCAAGGCCAAGAACGTGCACCGCATGAGCCAGGCAGGCGCAGGGGCGGGCTAGGGGAGGGGACGGAGAGGGGAGGGAGGCTGTGGCAGAAAAGGAGCTTGGGCGGGGAAGGGCGAAGGGGCTGGGAGTGGTGGCCGGGCGGCACAGCAGCAAGATGGGAGGCGCTTCGCGGGGGGCGGCACAATGTGCGTAGCGGGGTTTTGACCTACTGCCTCACCCCCGCCTCACCCCTTTTCCACGCCCTTCATCCGCCTCCACGCCCTCCTCGTCACCGCCACGCCAGCTGCTGCTGGAGCTCCACGGCGGCCAGGTGGGTGGACGCACACCGCCGCCCTTGTCCCACGCCGTCCCAGCTCCGCGCGCCCCAGCGTCGTGCTGTAGCTAAAGGACCCCCCCTGCATCGCAACGCTTCTCTATTTATAAATAGCTATTATTGGTGCCAAGCAGAATACAAACAATGAAGCAGCATATAATAGGCTTCAGAAATAAAGGGCAGCTAAAATTGAAAATAATTGTGTTGGTCCCGGACCCACGCCGCTGACAGCCGTGCCCCTGATCCTCCACGTCGGCCCCATCAAGGGAGCTGCTCGCCTGGCCAGCCCCGCGCTTCAGCCCCTGCCCCACACAACAGCACCAAGCTGCCGCTGCCGCTGCCGCTGCCGCTGCCGCTGCCGCTGTCCTCCTCTCCTCCGGCCCGCTGCAGGTGCCCGCCAGCTTCGAGGCGCTGGAGGCGCTGCCGGGCGTGGGCCACAAGACCGCCAGCGTGGTCATGTGCCAGGCGTTTGGGTGCGTGCCGCGGCATGGCCCTCCCCACTTTGCCGTGCTCGTGCGCCGCCCCAGCCTTCTGCACAAGCCTGGGCCACGGCAGCGCGCACAGACTAGCTTGCGCACGGCCTGCAAGCGGCGTCGTCCACTCCAAATGACGCTGCGAGCTGCGCCACCATGACCCGGGCAGCCGGAGACCCACTCCTTGCCGCTTCGCCTCCATGCCTTTCTGCCTCCCTGCTGCCGCTCGCCGTCCACAGCCAGCCAGCCCTTTCCCCTGGACTCGCACGTCCGCCAGAGCCCGGTTACCCGGACCCCGAACCTGTCTTCCGTGCCCCCTCCCCCTGCGTCCCCGCCCCCGCGCTGCCCGGCCCCCAGCCAGGCCGCCTTCCCGGTGGACACGCACATCCACCGCCTGGCGCAGCGCTGGGGCCTGTCCAGCGGCAAGACCGTGGAGCAGACGGTGGGGCGGAGAGGGGACGGGGTGTGATGGGCTAGGCATCGAGCGACACGCGCGTGAACGGTGGGGCGTAGCGTCGGGCGGACAGGCTTGGGATGCAGGGCAAGGAATGACGTGTTCCCCGGGCCAGCCCCCTGCCGCTGACGGCGGTGCCGCTGGCTGCTCGCGCCCGCCTGCCTGCCCCCCTGCTCAGGAGCAAGACCTCAAGACCCTGCTGCCGCAACACACCTGGTGCGGCCTCCCGGCGGCGCAGCACGCGCAGCTTGCCCCAGGCCCCGGCTGATGCACTCCTGGGGTGTGGGCCCTAGCTAGCCCCGCCCCTTGGCAGTGGCGCAGCAGCCCCCTCAGCGCGCGTGCTCACAACCCGCCGCGCCCGCTTGCCTCGTCGCCCCGCCCGCGCGGCCTCGCCGCCCGAGGCAACCTCGATTGCAACAAAACTTAGCTCCACAGCCCGGCCGCCCGCAGGCACGACATGCACCTCCAGATGATCTACTTTGGCCGCCAGCACTGCCCCGCGCAGCGCCACGTGCCGTCGGCCTGCCCCATCTGCAGCTGGGCGGCGCCGGGAGCCAGGTGGGGTGCGCTTCGGGGCAGGGGCGCAGGGGAAGGGCACCTGGGTCCGGCATGCCTGGCGTGGGAGCGGCCAGGCGGGAGTGCCCGCCGATTGCAGCCGGGTAACGATCGACACTGGCCCGCGTGGTTAGTTTGCGGTCCGTCGCTCGCGTTGCGGTGGTGGGTGCTAACCTACCTGATGGCCGTGCGCCGTGCGATTCCGTGACGCTGCCAGGGGCGTGGCGCCGCCGCTGCTGCCGGCCGCTGAGGCGCTCGTGCTCGGAGCTGCGGCGGAGCCCGCCGCCGTGGCGAGCCCTCCGGCTGGAGACGCCCGGTCGCCGGCGGAGGCGGAGGCTACGGCTGAGATCAGCAGCCCGGACCTTGCGAGCGGCGACGCAAGGGGCGACGGGGAGACGCTGGGACAGCCCGGGGCCAAGGCCGGCAAGAAGCGCGCGGCGGCGGCCAAGACGGGCAAGGGTGGTGCGGCCGGCAAGGCGCTGGGCGGGGCCCAGAAGGTGGTGTCGCAGGAGGAGGCCGAGGGCGAAGGTCCATCGGAACAGGAGGAGACGGGCGCAGAGGCTGTGGGGCCAGAGCCGCTGGCGATGGAGGGCGTGGGGCAAGAGGGGGCGGGCGCGGAGGCGGCGGCGGTGGTGGCTGGGCCGCGCCGAAGTGCGCGGCGTGCAGTGGGTGCCAGCGCGGGGACGCAGCGGGGGATGAAGGGCTCGGTGCCGGGGACAGCAGAGGGGCCAGCCGGCCAGGGTGCGCCGGGACCGTTTGATGCGTTCCGGGCAGGCAGCTCGGCCGGCGGTGCGGCGGCGCGCGCCAAGCGGCCGACCGCGCCGCGCAAGGCATGAGGCTGCAATGTCGGTTGGGGGCGGGGTGGGAGATAGTGGTGGGGCCCTGACCGGGGGCATCAAGCCACCTCAGCGCAGGTTCGGGGGTGTCGCCACGACATGTAGGGGAGGATATCAGGAGGAGTCGCCGGTTGCGAGGGCCCCGTGGGCCTGCCCCGAATTCCCAGTGCACTGAAGCACGCCACCTGCCTGTACTACCTGATTACTTGCACTGCGTGATAACACGTTAGCAAACATCAGGCACCACGCTGCAGACTGGTAACAGTTGCGGGCCAGATTACCCTTAGTGGTTACGGCTGCACAGGCGCTGTGGCTGGGTGAAGGCTGGCACCGCCGCCATCAACTTCATCCGGGCACCACCGGCGGCGAAGGGACCAAGGGGGAAACCAACGCACGTCGAGACACAGCATGCACTTACACATGCCGGACCGTCGGAAACCCCAGCACCTCCCGCAACATATGCTGCGGTTCGCGCGCCTCCCGGCAGGCGCCTTCCACACACCGTGCAATCTAACTACCTGCTGAGGTGTTCCCCCAGAGCACACACACCCCACCGCGCAGCGCCGGCGCGGCCGCCGCGCGCCCGTTGCACGCCACAACTCGCCTCGCACTAGCGCATGTTGTTAAGCCTCTGCCCTACAATCTACGCAGCAGCCATACCGCGGACAGTCAAACCGCAGAGCAGCAACTGCCTGTCCACCGCCGTGGTACGGCATGCTGAACCCCTGCCCCGCTCCAGAGCCTCCGTGCCAGAATAGCGGTCCCCGCGTCCGATTCCGCGTGATGGGCGGCCCGAACGCTCCCGCCCCGCCACATGCCGCTCGCCGCCTAAGCGAAGAGAATGAGGAAGACGACCAGCAGCGAGAACAGAGCAATGGACTCGGTCAGGGCGAATCCCAGCAGCGCGTAGCCGACCAGCTGCTTGGCGATGTTGGGGTTGCGGGCAGCGCCGTTGATGAGCGAGCCGAACATGACGCCCAGACCAGCGCCCACACCCGCCAGGGCGATGGTCGCGCAGCCGGCGCCAACCATCTTGGAGGCAGCCAGCACGCTCATGGCACGCTCCTGGACAATGGTGTTGGACAGGACGGCCTGCTTGTGCAGCGACAGCGGGCTGGCCGCGGCCTGGGCGCGGATGCCGCTGGCGATCGCGCTGGGGCTGGCGCCCAGGATGGGAGCCTGCATGTAATATAAGGCATCGTAAGAGATAGGCGAAGCGTAAAGTGACATGTATCTTTGTGCCGACCTGCGCAGCGACCATCACAGGCTTCTCCACCTGCACAAGAAGCGCGAGCAAGGGGCACAACACCAGATCACTTCATGACGAAAGCATGCAAAAGAGAAGCTGGGAAGAGCACGTCGCGGACGCGTGGGCAACCCGACGACACCGACAGCGACAATCACGCACCACGGCGGCACCGCTAGAGGCCATCACGCCTGTGGAAGACACGCCAAAAGAAAGGGGCAAGTTAGGAAGGCTTGGCAACGACAACTCGCAGTGGGGTGCAGCTCGCCAGCGCCGGAACACCATCTCACCCTGCGAGGAGGCGGCCAGCGAGCGCACAGCGCCCAGCCCGCGCACAGCCCCCAGGGACAGCTGAACAGCCTTCTGGGACGACATCTTCACCCTGCGAGTTGTGAGCAGGAGGTGTTGTCGCTTTCGGAAATGATTGATTAGGCTTTGGTACGCAGCGCAACTCACGGTTTGCTGTAGCGGAGACAGCACGGGTTTGATGTTGGGTGGGGTGGGTGTGACTATGTCGGTGTTCGCGCGCGGGGTGTTGGCCCCCCGCCATTGCATTGCGCTCCGTCGTGAATGCATGGGGCGTGCAACTTAGCCCAAACTGGCCGTCGAACACATATAGTCCCGCCACTGTAGAAGCATTAGCGTCTTGAGCAGAGCGTGTAGGCCCGTGTCTTTGTTCGGTCGATCATCAACAAGGCCAACATGCTCCAGCACTCCGCTAAGCTCTACCTGCGGGCTGTCAATGGCCAGCTCGCGCGTGGCCTCGCCACGCAGAGCGCCGTGGCCATGGGTGAGCACGCTTATCGGCAGCTGCCGAAGATGGTTGCCATCGTGGCGCAATCACGCCTATGCCTGCGCTCCCTTGCCTACAGGCGCCTCCTCGGCCGCCACCGAGCAGGTACAAAACGCGTAAACTTGTCGCATGCAACAAATGCATGGGAATAGCGACGTGCGCGAGCAAACACGTGCCGACACGGCGGGCCCTGCGACTTCCGCTGCGTGCTGCAGGTGGTGTCCCAGACGAAGACCACCGCTGTGATGCAGGTGCGACGAATCAGCACAGGGTTCCGGCGAGCGCGAGTCGCGAACATCCGACACCGCTTTCCCCTTGATACCCTCTCGCCACCGCGCTGGAGCTGCGCAGCCCAACCACCGCAGCCCTACCACCATAGCCGCCACCTGCACCTGCACCTGCACCTCTCCATTCTCTGTTGCCGCTCACCAGTCTACTGTCTAAAACTGCCTCCCCGGCGCGCATGCGCTCTCGCGCCGCCGCTTGTCTACACAGTCTGACCCGTAACTGATGTCCCGCGCATCCCCTTCATCATTCCCCTCGCCTGGCTCAGGCCCCCATCCTGGGCGCCAGCCCCAGCGCGATCGCCAGCGGCATCCGCGCCCAGGCCGCGGCCAGCCCGCTGTCGCTGCACAAGCAGGCCGTCCTGTCCAACACCATTGTCCAGGAGCGTGCCATGAGCGTGCTGGCTGCCTCCAAGATGGTTGGCGCCGGCTGCGCGACCATCGCCCTGGCGGGTGTGGGCGCTGGTCTGGGCGTCATGTTCGGCTCGCTCATCAACGGCGCTGCCCGCAACCCCAACATCGCCAAGCAGCTGGTCGGCTACGCGCTGCTGGGATTCGCCCTGACCGAGTCCATTGCTCTGTTCTCGCTGCTGGTCGTCTTCCTCATTCTCTTCGCTTAGGCGGCGAGCGGCATGTGGCGAGCGGCACACGGGGTAGGAGGTGGCGCGGAATGGCGGCCCGGCGCGGGATGGCATGGACCGAGGGGGGGCGCGTCAAGCTTAGTAACATGAGGCAGGCGGGCTAGTAGGAGTGCTGGGAAAGGGAGCGTAGCACTATGCACCTAGTGATGCTGAGAGGAGCAGGGGTTGAACGCGGGGCATTGCGACGCTTGTAATGTGTTGCAGAATTACTTGCATGGCGTCCCTGCGTCGGCACGGCCCCAGGGTACCGGCGTGGGGTACCGGGTACGGGTGCCATCAGCGTCGAAGGGAGCTGCGCCCCTCCTGCTCTTGGCCATCCTCAATGCGCACTCTCATGCGCCTCTCCAGCCAAAGGGGCCCCACAATCATTACGCTCCTATATGAGCAGTGTCGTGCGCTAAACCCAGTAGAAAGACGGGCAGTTGCCCATAACGTCATGTCATGGTCAGCAGAGCCGCCCCCCTCAGTGCAGTCACGTCCACACCGATGCATTGCTCTCCCCATCTGCATACTGATACAGGCGCCATAGCAATGCGCACCCACGCTACCTTCGCTCCCTAGCCACGCCTAACGGCCCCCTTCCTAACCGGTACGCCTAACCCCCGCAGCCCGCCATCATCCTGCGTGTGCCCTCGCCAAGCAGCCGAACCACCACCGTCCCAGGCCAGCGCCCAGACGGGGCCTATTGCGCAAAGAGCCAGTACCACAACAACAGCTCCCGAGCTCTCAGGGCGACGCATCGCCATCAAGCCAGCCTGCACGCGCCGCCCGACGCCATGCGCTTGAGGCGGTGGCAGAATAACAACATGCCCGGGCGCCCGCCGGACCCCGCGCCAACGGCCAGCTGCTTGTCACACCGTAGCAGCAGCTGGCGCTCGCCTTCTCGGGCCGCATGCCGCGCCAGCCTGCAGCAGCGCCCCGCCCCGCAGCGCAGCAGCCCGATCACTGCGGGTGATGCTGCATGTGCGGCGCGAAGCCTGCTGGCCCCGGGAACGCCCCGAAGCCGTGCATGTCTTGCGCCGGCGCCGCGGGCGCGGCCTGGCTGGGGTGCTGCGGCCCGTCCGAGGAGTCCATGCCGTCCATGCCGCCACTGTGCTGCCGCCGCGACGGGCCGCCCGACCCAGGCGAGAAAAAGCCGCCTGCCCCGCGGCCCGACTTGCCGCTGAAACCTGGCTGCTCGGGCGTGGGCTCCGGGCCTGCATGGATGAAGGGAAGGCAGAGGCAAGGTGCAAAGGGTGTGGGCGGTGCGCAGGCGCGAGCTAGTCGCACGTGCGCGGGGGGTTGCGCCCCCTGCCGACGCCAGTGGGAGAGCTGTGCCGCAGCAGCGCAGGTGCGCGCGCTGTCCGCCCAGCGACGTGTACGGGCCGTAATTGCAACAACGACTTCCCCGCAACCTGCAACCCCCCGCCGCAACGCGACCGCGGCTTGGCTCCCACCTGTCCCTGCTACAGATATCTGCGGTGCTGGAAACACGTGGGGTAGGTGCTCGCCACCCTCGATGCTCTGTTAGGGGCCAGCGGGGGAACGGTCAGCGTCTCAGCAACCAACGCAGGCCGCCGGGTCGCGCAAACCCTTGTCGCCGCTTAAACGCTGCCCCCCTTCCCATTGCACTTGCGGGGAGTCGCTGTCCGATATGAGCCTTCGCTGTTCGCACCTCGTACTCCTGTTGCAGGAACGCCAGTAGAACGCCTTTGGAGACGACTTCCGAGCCGGGGTTCTGCGCCAGAAGGAAGGCGACGACGCGTTCCTGCATTCCACGGCACACCGCGAACAAGCATCAGGCTGCAGCAGCGGCTAGCGTGCTAAGTGCAGCGTTTGCATGGCGCGTTTGCAAGGGGGCAGCAGGCGTCCACAGGGCCTGGCCCCAGCGATGCCGTCTGGAGCGCCAAACGCCTTACCAGTGCTTGCCGCGAGGCCGCTGCGGAGGCTCGCCGCTGCTGCTGAATGGCCGCTGAATAAAGTTGGCTGACAGCGTTTGCGGCTGATACAAAGTTGCCATACATGCTTTTCTCTGCCTCGTGGTCAACGACGAGCTTCCGCTTCTTGCCGCAGCGCACAGACGACATTCTGCCAAAGGTTGCCAAGCGAGTAAGAGCAAGCGCTGTCAGATATGTGCTTTTTACTGCAGTAATGTGCTCGAGTATGGTGTGCGACGGGGGATGTATGGCAATGTATGGCGCAACGGCTTATGGAATGGGCCCCGGGAGTCTGGCGGGTTGGGGTGTGTTCATCGCGGGGGTTTGGTACTTCGGTTCGTGGGGAGGAACTCCACTCTCACACAAGCTCACTGCAGCCAGCAGACCACATAGACCCTCGCAACACTGTCGGCCCTTGCGTCGCTCCTCACTTCTTTTAAGCTGACGCAGCACCCGACAAACATTTCAACCGACCTCGCGAGGCCAGCTGCATTGCGATGGAGTCGCCCTTCAAGCCCGACATTCTCAAGGGCCGGGTACGGTCTGCAAAGCAGGGCCGATTCCTTGGTGGTGTGTCGCGTGCTGACTGTAACCCGCCGCGGCTCGCCGGCAGGTGGCGCTGGTCACTGGGGGCAGCTCCGGCATCGGCCTTGAGATCGCCCGCCAGCTAGGTGAGCTGAGTTGCCAAGCCAGGCTGAATGCCTGCTGCAGCGGCCAACGGGCAGCGGCAGCGCAGCACATGCCTGCGCCGCACAGCCTCGAGGGCTCTGCCCACGGCAGCACCCGCCGTGCACCCGGAGCCCCACCGCCAAAGCCCTCCACCAACCCTGGTGACGGTGGCCCCGGTCCGCAGGGCTCCATGGCGCCCGCGTCGCCGTCTCGGGGCGCCGCCAGGACGTGCTGGACGCGGCGGTGGCGGCGCTGGGCGCGGACGGCATCACAGCCATGGGCCTGCAGGTGCGCCCGCGAGCCCTGGCGGCAACTGATGCGCAGCTGGCGACACGCCTGGCACCAGCTGACGTCTGGGAGCAGCTGATGGCGTTGCGCGGCCGTTGGCACGTGCGCAGATGGGGCCTGCGCCACGGCCCAGCCACCTGCCCAGGCCGGAGGGCAGCACGCACGCATCCAGGGCAGCGGCGACCTCCGGGCGGCTGGGCGGGTGCAGGCGCAGCGCAGGCAAAGGCGGCGGCGGGGTACACAGCGTCGTACGCTAGCTGGGCCGCACGATAGGGCCGGGGGCATCGCTGGCCGGGGCGCCGCCTAGTGTGATGCTCGCCGGTGCCCCGCACCCGGGTGGCCTCCAATTGCTTGCAGGGCGACGTCCGCAGCGCGCCCGCGTGTGAGGGCTGGGTGGCGGCGCTGGAGCAGGTGGGGCGCAGCGAGTGGGCGTGTCGGTGGAAATGGGCACATCGCGGGTGCGCACAGCGGGGGTGGGCACAGCGGGGAAGCCTACAGGATAACCGGAAGGCAGGCGCGCCTCTGGCGGCGGCGGCGGCGGCAGCGGCCTGCGGCCTGCCTCCACGCGCCGGCCCCGGGCTGCCACGCCAGGGCGCCATTGCTCCGCCCCCTGGCCCCGCGCCCCTGGCCCTGGCCCTGCAGCGCTGGGGCGGCCTTGACATCCTGGTCAACTGCGCCGCCGGCAACTTCCTGGCAACGGCCGAGGAGCTGACCGTCAACGGCTTCAAGACGGGTGCGGGCCCACGGCGCGGGGCGTGCGGCCGCCCGGCGGTGCAGCCAGGAGCCGGCCCCGGCAGCGGTGCCGCGGTTGCGGGCGCAGGAGAAGGACCCCTTGGCCTATCGCGCCAGGGCGCTGCTCGGCCGCAGGGGCCCCGAGCCGCTGACCAACACCCCGACCGCTCCAGCGCATTAAAGCGGCACACACTCACCAACACGGGGCCCCACTTCCTCGCATGCCGTCCTCCCATCACAACCCGCCGCCCCATCCTCCCCCAGTCATGGAGATCGACGCCGTGGGAACCTTTACCGTCAGCCGCGCCGCCTTCCCCGCGCTGCGCGCCGCCGCCGCACGCCGGCCCGGCGACCGCTCCGGCGCCTGCGTCACCAACATCAGCGCCACCCTGCAGTACGGCGCCACCTGGTGGCAGGTACGGGCGCGGACGGCATGTCCGTACGTCACGCGTGTACGGCATATGCGTGCGGGCCGTACGCCGCACGCACGGCTCGCAAGGGCTCGGTCCGCGGGTGGCGCACGGCTGTGCCCTCCTCCCGCCTGCTCTGGCCCCCACAGCCCCGTCCCCCGGGGCCCTGTTCCCTGCAGGCCCATGCCTCGGCGGCCAAGTCGGCGGTGGACTCGTTGACGCGCAGCATGGCGCTGGAGTGGGGCGAGTTCGGCGTGCGGGTCAACGGCATCGCGCCCGGGCCCATCGACGGCACCGCGGGTGAGGGCCGGCCGCGAGGGCGCTGGGGCCTGGCAGCGGCGCTGGAGCCTGGCGATGGCGCTGGGTCCGAGTCCGCGCCAGAGGGGCCACAGTCCGCGGTCTCCGCTGCGTGGCTCTTGTTTCGCGTGCTTCAGGCCCTGCCGCACTGCGCCCCCCCTGGTCCCATCAGGCATGGAGAAGCTGGCGCCCGGGGCCAAGGACTTTGTGGAGGGCACCATCCCTCTGCGGAGCGCCATGGGCACCAAGTGGGACATCGCCATGGCCGTCGTGTTCCTGGCCTCGCCCGCGGCGTCCTTTGTGTCTGGTGGGCCACCGCGCGCGTGACGACGGGGTGGGGCCTGGCAGCCGGAAGCTGGCAGGGGCGCAGGGGCGCTGCGCGCTGGACACATCCTCTGGCCTTGCAATGTCCTTCCCCACACCGTCACCTCCCCGAGCTCCCCCGAACCCCCTACGGAATACCTTGTGACACGCGTCGATAGGAAGCTGCTCTCTTGTCCGTGTCTTCCCTCCCGGCCACCCGGCCACCCTGGCTCCACCAGGCGACACGCCGGTGGTGAACGGCGCCTGCCTCGGCCCCAGCTCATGCGCAATACTTGCTGAACTTCCTGTCATATCATAATCATGTTTTCGTCGTGTTGTCCCTCCCCCCGCTCAAGGTGACACGATGGTGGTGGATGGCGCGAACTGGATGTGGAAGCCGCAGCTGGTGGCGAGGCAGGCGGTGTCGCGGGCGTCGCGCGGCGTGGAGGGCAAGAGCCGGGCCGTAGGCACGGCGGCGGGCGGGCCGGCCGGCGGCGCGGGGGCGCGGCAACCCAGGAGCAAGCTGTGAAGCGGGGTCGATGAGTTGGGAATGGCGGTGGCGACGGAGGTGGTAGGGAATGCAGGGTTGCGGGCGCGGCGGTGGGCGGGCGCGGCGGCAGATGCGGCGGCGGGTTGCGCGGTGGCGTGGAGGGCGGTTGGTCTTGGGTGTGCACTGATGAGGGCGCGGATGAAGGCGAGCTAGGTGGCGCGTAGCTAACGCGGACGCGATGCGGCGTGCGCTGCCGTGCAAGGGGGGGGCGCGATGGGCCGTTGCTGAGGCCTAAGGGCTATGCTTGGCAGGCGCGGGAGTCGGCTGGCAGACAGGAGCGCCCGAATGTGTGGGGGTTTCTTTTAGAAAGTCACGGTATGGGCTCGTGTGACGGGCTGTGTGGGGCTCTGGGGCGGTGGCGCGACGCTGCAGGCCGGCACTCGGGCACAGCAGCGCGGGTCGTCAGCACGCTGCCGCCGGATGGCTTCGTCGCACCCGACTGCGGCAGGCTATTCATAGGGCGCCGTATTCGCGGATTGTGAACGGCACCACCAGGAACTTCCTACGCATGGACCGCTGCGTGGGCGTTGGCCGGCTGGGCGTGCACCGTTCTGCAGTGGATGGGCCCAAGAGCGCATTGGCGCACAAGGTACCCAGCGAGGCGCAGCTCGCACCACGGCATGCGTCACCCTTGCTTGCTGCCGCTGCGCCTTACTTGTCGGTGGCGCGCGGTTGCATAGCCGGTTCGTTGCGTCGGCAGGAGCCAGCTTTCGACGCTGGACCTGATTCCCCCACCACTGCCTGATTCCCGAACCACTCACTCTCCCGCAAGCCCGCGAGCTTCGCCGCTGTGGTAGTGAAGATGATGTGAGGACAGTCGTGTGAGGTCAAAGGGGAACCGGGCGTCCTCACTCCTAAATCCGTCCGTACGGCAACGTACGACAGGCAGCTGCCCCAGCTCCTACAAGGGCCAGCCACTTTCTCGCTTGACCCTGACTCAACCGTACAGTCGCTGTATTTATGAACCTAGGAGCACATGCAAGAAATCTAGCAAGTGCAGCTGCACGTCGACATCTGTGAGGACAACAACTTGCTTCCGCCGCTATCCGCACAAGCACGTGTAGTCTTCAAGTCCTACGCCATATGCCATAGTATTGGGAGTCCCGGAAGTTGCCGACGCGCACTTGACTGCTAGCTAACGGCACACCGAACACACGCGATGCCGACCCTGCGTCTCCATCCCAGCTGCGCTTGCGGCCGTGCTGGCGTTCGCAGCAATCCTCTACCTTGCCGGTGCGCCTGCTCGGGAATCAGGCTTGGCCTTTCCGCCTCCCGCGTGGCACACACCTTGTAGAGCTTTCTAGGGTCTGCATGCTGCCGCGTCTACCAGGCCCGGCTGCTGCGGGCGGCGACCCCGCCGAGTGCGTGTGCCCCCCGCTCTACAAGCCCGTGTGCGCCGGCGGCAAGACGTACGGCAACGACTGCAAGGCCGGCTGCGACAGCAAGGCCATTGACTACGAAGGCAACTGCGCCGATGAGGGTACGGAAGGGCCGGCGACGGCCGGCGCAAGTGTTGGACGACGGGGTTGATGAGCGAAGTAAGGCAGCGAACCGCGTCGCTCGCTCATCAGTCCATCACGTACACACGCCATGACAGCCTGCGGCCCTGGCATGTCGTCCTTCGTGTGCCCGTGCCCTCCTCAGCCGGCTGCGCCGCCGTCAACTGCTGCCCCGCCGACTACGCGCCCGTCTGCGGCCACGCGGGTACCACTTTGGGGTTCGTGGGCGGGGTGGTTGAGTCGGCGCTCAGAGCCCCGACCCTGACGTCCAGAGCGACTTATACGTCATACGGCATCCTACTGAGCTGGCAAAGCGCATAATCGCGCGATCATCGCGACATTGCCATGTGCATGCGCTGAATTGCGCCTGTCGTAGCACCCAGTGCCTGCTATGGAGCTCTTCTTAGGTCTAGAAGAGATGCAGAAGCGTCATCGGGGCCTATGGAGCGCTCTGCAGGAAGTCGCCGGTCGGCATGCGAAAATCGCGCCAGTCGCGACGTGTGCCGAAGTGCCCGCTGGTGGCTTAGGAGGACCTTCTGTGACATATAAAACCATTAGCAACACCAGACGTTGTGTCTAACGCGCTTGGGCGGCCGTCTCCAGACACGCACCATGGCTGTCCCCTCGGCCCCCAAGGCACCGTGCCCATTTCTAAGCCATAGCGAGCCATCTGCGCAGCCCTGAACAGCCATATGGGACCCTGGTACCTGCCCACGACCGTGCCCACGACCGTGTGCGGACCCCTCGCACGGGAACCGCCGTACGGCAAGACCTCCACATTCCGACAAGCATGCCACCAGGAGGAATCGAAAGCCGACGACTAGCCCGATCCAACGGTGCCGGCCTCGTGCTTGTCGGAGTGTGGAGGAAAAAGTTATGGGCCGGCAAAGTTGGGGCACCCCCAGACTCAGGCTGTGGCTGCAGTGGTACCCGCGTGTCTGCGGCGCCAACAACCAGACCTACAGCAGCCACCGCTGCAACGCCGAGTGCACCGGAGTCACCATCGTCGCCGATGGCGAGTGCGGCTCCGGCTCCGGTGGTGGCTCCGACTTGAGCTCCGGCTCTGGCGTAGCGCCCGACGACGGCGATGGCGAGGTTGGAGACCTGCTGGGCGAGTACTGCTTTTGCGCGGAAATCTGGCAGCCCTTGTGCGGCAAGGACGGATGGTAAGGCGTACGGCAACCAGTGCGAGGCGGACGGCGCGGGCGCAAAGATCGACCACATTGGGCAGTGCGAGGACCCATGTGAGTGGGCTGGCTGGCTGCCTAACAGGGGCCAAGCCTATCACGCCGCCGCTTGCTCACTAAGAGCAACTTCGTGGCTATATATCTACTTGCTCGCAGAGCTTCGGGGCTTACGGGGAGGGAAGGCTGGGGATCCGACTCCTGACTAGGGCTTTCAAATTGTTACCAACGTGGAAGTCAGAGAAGGGCAGGTAGTGTGCGTGCGGCATTTCCGCTTGGGCTACGAAACATCTGGCTGCAGGGCAGGCAGTGTGCGTGCGGCGTTTCCGCTTGGGCTACTATCTGTCTAGTGTCGTACATGCACCGAGAGTGATCGTGGAGAGAGTAGTGTGACCAGTGTCACCACACCGCGTGTCTCTCTTATGCATCTTTTGCTGCCCTGGGTACCCTTTACTTCGCCTTACTTCTCTTTCTTCTAACCCATGTTCAGCGTCGTGCGGGGTGAATAGTTTGCTGGGCTGGCGGGGGGTGGCGGGGTCTGGTGCTCGTGAGGCGGGGGTAAAAGCCGGCGGGGGAGCTCCCTTGGTGGGCGTGGCTGCGGCAGGGGCGGCAAGGCAGGGACTCCCTGCTGCTCTTCTCCCCTGGCTCTTCTGGCCGGTATTGTAAGCATTCTGGGGTACCTGTACAACGTCCCAGTAATCACATATGTGCTCAGCCGGGAGGCGGGCGCTTGGGCGAGGGAGCGTAGCGAGGAGCGGCCAGCGCGCTGGGCTGGCCGGCCGGCCGGCTCAGCGCGGACCGCGAGGCGCCCAGTCGAGACGACCACAGCTCACAGGACAGACACGGACAAGCCTGCGACCGGCCCAGTGACCTCATATATATGGTATAAAACGACCTGGCGTCGAGGGCTGCCCACTCTAGGTCACTTTGATATGTCGCCGCGACCGATGCCCGCGGCGGGTCAATTCTGTCCGCGCCGACCTCTTTTCCTTCGCCTGTTCTGCAGCAATCCGCCGCCAATCCAGCTTGCGTAGTAGCTATGACCTTGAGAAAGACCTCAGAAAGGTGCCAGCCCGCGGCTGGGCGACTTGGCGACTACCGACATGCGCATTCGCGACGTGCCCCGCAGTGCAAGACAGGTCAAGCCCGAGCTCCCTAATGGTCTTTGTATGGTAACGTATGCGTTAGCGACAAAAGGGAGGCGTTCTGTCAGCGTCGGAGGAGGTAACGGGCGGCCGTTGCCTCCCCAACCACCGTGTTACCCTCCCCTCTCCCCTGGTCCCCTGCCTGCCCCTGAACCGAGCCCCTTGGGACTGGTACCGCACGATGCCGGAGTCCATACAGCTTGGGACTCCCCCGAACCCTGTGTTTTGACCACCCGTACGGCAACCCTCATAACACGCTTTAGCTAAATTTGGACAAGGATGCAACTATGACAGAATTGTGGGGGTGCTCCTGGGGACATAGGCCGGGCACCGAGTGGTAACCGCGTGGATAATGCCACTGCACAGGCTGGCGGAGTGAAGTTTATGATAAACTAGAACGAAGTCACAAAAGGAGTATCTGTAACCTGCGAAAACGTGAATTCATC
>BDDC01000705.1:0-15497 GCA_001662425.1 Chlamydomonas sphaeroides
CTGAGGAGGGCAGCTACGTGCCTGTGCTGGAGTTACGGCTGTCACTGCAGCACCCGGTGCCTGCGCCCCTGGAGGCGGCCTGAGGCCACCTGGGCAGTGCATGCGAGGCGTGCTGAGTGCTGTGGAGCCTAGGGGAGAGGCCCCGCCTCGCCTGCGACCGCACACCGCAGGAGGAGCTTTGAACTGTTGCTAGGCGCTTCTGAGCGCAAACGCATGTCGTGTGCACGTTTGGGTTGGTGTAGGGAGGCTGCCGTATTGGGGGGATGGAGGAGGCAGTTTGAATCTGTTTGGTCCCGCTGTGCTCCGACGGTGGGGGATCTGAGGGCCCCATCGTTTTTTTGTTTGAGTGCCTTGCGCCGTTTGGCACCTTGACTCGGTTCCTGTTTCCTGCTTTCCTGTTTCCTTTCTCGGTTTCCGTTTCTGTTTCCTGTTTGTACCCAGGGCCCCCACCAGCAGGCAGTGCGGCCTCCAGGCCCATGCTGGGCCCCGCATAGCCGCCTGGCGCCTTGCCGGCGCGGGCCCTGCCGGGGGCAGCGTCGAATGGGGCCCCCGCCTGGCTCGGGAGTCCTACGGCTCCTTACCGTCAACCTCAACGGTATGGGCTCCCGAGCCAAAGCCAGGGAGCTATGGGCCATGCTGACTTCAGCTGGGCGGACAGGAAGGAAGTGGGCAGGGTGCTAAGCGTCCAGTGGCTGCACGCTGACTTTTGCCTGTGTGCGGTGTGTTGAGAGGGTGGGCGCGCCGGCCGGTGGTACGGAAGCTTTCCCTTGCCCCGACAACCACTCCGGGCGAGGGACATGGGGAATCGGCTGAAGGGAGTTGCCTCCTGGTTGCCGGGTTGGTCGTCGGCTTGCCACTGCCACACCCGCTCCATGTAACATCCGCTTCCTGATAGACTTTACCAGGACTCCTGCGTGGACTTCGCTTGCTGTTAGTCGTTTAACGTCACTCAGCCCGGGTGTCTTCAGTCCCAAACGGCCAACATGTCAGGTGACCTGGATATTCAAGGTACGAGTTCTACCAGTCAATTATTTAACAGCGCAAGCATGCCCCGGATGAGTCCAAAAAGACCAGGGTCGTATCTGCTGACACCAGTCACGTCAAAATGTGAATTCCATAGGGCCAGGCTAGGCCTAGTACGGCCCAGGTTACCGAGCTGCTGGACCCCAGGCACCGCCAGCCAGGAACACCAACCGTCTAGGTTTCCCATTGCTGGGGGCAGCTGGAATCAAGACGCACACTTGGGAAGGGTCAGGGTGCAGGTGTATGTGCGGCTGCATTACAAGGCCATGCGCTCTCGAGGGCAGAGGGTGCACTTTGGGGCTTTGCCCATTACCCTTGCGGATGGGACCAGCTTCACTCACATCCTGATGCAACAACAACCGCAACATGGCAGCACTGGATTATTGAGGTTGGTGATGTCACCGCTATGTTGAGGCCCCTTCACACAAGTCACAGTAACCGAAGGAGTCTTCGTCGCTCGCGATCCGCGTCAGTACTCGCTCAAGCTCGTTTGACTACACGCGCCGTTATGAGCATATCTACAGCAGCAAAACCTCCCCAGCTGCGCATGGGTGCATGGCTCGCCCCCAAAAGAGGCCACCTTGACCAGACGCAAACAGTCGGTCATTATGCGGTCCCAACCGGTACGCCCGCGCCCCTACAGCAGCGAAACACGGCGCCTGGGTTGGCGGCGGGTCGGTCATCCTGTCACCAGTAGGCCCCGCCCCAGGTTCCCTGTCACACACGTTCAACAACATGCCCGTTCTATACTTCACATGCGCACGCTGCCTCAAGGCAGTGTGGGATCGCACGGACGTCGCACGCTCGGCATATGACTGCATACCGCCTCACCAGGGCCGCAGCGGCCGCTGCATATGCCCAATCAAGCTCCCACGCAGCGGCGACTGGCGTGAGCCACCTATACCTGCGGCTGCCAGCGCACCGCCGCCGCTGCTTGCACCAGCCCAAGACCGCGACACGCTCAGCCCACGCGGGGAGTGGTGCCGCGAGTGCAGCACTAGGCCGCCTGGCATTGCGGAGCCGCCCAGGGACGCAGCCGTGGCCAGCGACTGCACAGAGGATTGCAGCAGCGCCCGCGGAGGGGCGGACAGCGCGGGAGCCAGGCCCCCCCCCCCGACCACCACGCTGGCGCCCATGCCTGCACCCGCACCGTAGCCAGCGCCCCCAGGCAACACGTCTTGCGATGTGGCCTGCCCAGCGAGAATCTGTGCGTATGAGGCGCTGGACGGGCCATACGACAGGGGCCCATGCGCAAGCTGCGGAAGCGCCAGTCCCATGCCCGGCACCATAAGGTGGAGCTGCGGCACCCGGCCAGCCGTCAGCGGCGCCGCCTGTGCGCGCTGCAGCACCGACATGGGGATGGAGCCAGCCGTTGTCAGCTGCGGAGTGCCACCTCCGCCGCCCTGCTGCAGTATCATTTGCTGCTGCAGGAGCATCTGCTGCTGCAGGAGCGCCGCCTGCTGCAGCTGCAGCACTTGCCGCGGCGACGGCTCGCGGGCGCTGGGCAGCGCGCCGCTGGCGCCCCCGCTGGCCAGCATGAGCTCGGGCGGCGTGCTGGGCCGGCTCTCGTGCACCACCAAGCTGTTGGCGCTGCTCAGTGGCACACCCTCCGGCAGCAGTGCGCCCATGCTACCGGGCTTGGGCAGCGGCCGGCTGGGCGGGGCGTCGCCCAACATGAATGCCGAGGCAGGCTGCCGCATACCGTAGCTGGCCGACTGGTCGACGTCTCCTCCAGAGCCACCGCCGGTCAACGCGGGGGCCCAAGGTGCCGGCGCGGGCCCCTGCCCCACGTTGGGCAGCGGCACGCTACCCGGCCGCGGGCCCATGCCTGCTGGGGCCATGGAGGGCGTCTTGGGTGGGTCCCAGCCGCTGGCACCCGTGGGTGGCGGCCGGAACGTGGGCCCTGGCAGCATGCCCATCATCACTGACTCGTCCAGTGGCCTGCCCGATGGCAGCCGTACAGGCGGCGCGGCAGCCCCGCGAGAGGCTGGCCTCGAGCCGTACACTTCGCCATGCGCAGGCTGTGGCCCTGGGTGCTCTTGCAAGCCGCCAGTTGCTGTGCTGCCGCCGGCAGCGCCGACATCTGGCCCGCCTGCAGTCCGGGTCGACTGGCGCGGCGGCGAGTACGGCCCCTGCCCCTGCCGCTGCCGCTGCCCGCTGCCGCGCGCCTTGTGAGGGCTGGCGCTGTGCACGTGCCCCGGGCTGTGGTCGTCCCCGGAGCTGCCCCTCAGCTGGCTGCTGGCTGTGAGGGAGTTCCCCAAGTCCGAGCTAGGCGCCTGGTTGGTGTGCAGCTGCGGGGTGCAGGAGGCATCGCAGCACGGGTGAGCATGGGGCACGCCTCAGTGGATGCCCTGGTAGGTTACGGTTCCCCTTCCGCAGAGTTAGGCGCTGTGCCATGCGGGGGTGTACCGAGGGAGTAACGAACTAGTTAGCAATCCCCACGATGAAGCGGGTGCAGCTACACGGCCACACGAGGGCTGGCCCACAACATTTGCAGCCAATACACCGCAAGCTGGCTACGGGCGCACGCTGCCCGTCGCAGGCTCACCCCGCTGCCCTCGCTTATGGGCGCCAGCCCCTCAGCGCCCGCAACCTGCGGCATAGGAAGGAACGATGAATTGCAGAGACAGCTCACAATCACCGTGCAACGTGTTTGTCTGGCACCCATTCCCGTACGGCGCTGGTAGACGACGCCTGCGCGGTTCCTGCGACGGCACTCCTCACCGCCTTGAAGCTGGGGCCGTGCTTAAAAAAGCGCGAGCCGGGCAGTGCGTGCAGGATGGCGGCATCGGGGTTGGCGCCGCCCGAGCGGCTCGTCCTCTGGGGACAGGGAGTGGTCGCCAGGGGTCAGGGTAGACGGCCATGGCTCTGGTGAGTCAGCAAACGGCATACTAGAACGCATGGCAGCTGGCCAGGGCACCAGGCCCGCCTCCCCGCCAACCAGTGCCAGCAGCAGTAGGCCCCTCTTGGCGCGACCCACCTTGGTTGAAGTGAAGTCGAGGGCGGGCATGGCGAAAAGGCTGACGGCGGTTAGGCCCCCGCCCCCCTGGCCCCCGCCTCCAAACCCCATGGCCAGCTTAAGGCCCTCCTTGGTGTCGACTCCCAGGTCGCTGGTTAGCCGATTGTGCATTGTCTTGAGCCCTTTGCGCATCGTGGAGCCCAGCCTGCGTGTGGTGGGTGGACCAATGGCCGGCAGCGAGTGAAGACCAGTGAGTTTGCACGCCAGGTGCCGTGCGGCAAGCGGACAAGACCGAAGTCCGGACGTGCTGCGACGTGTGTGAAGAGCTGCACACGCAGCTCTTTTCTACTTGGCCTCTCCTCCGCCAGTGCTGCGTATCGCACGCCCGCCCATCAAGCTCACTTTGACGGCGTCTCCGACACATATGAGAAGTTGGATATGTTTGTGCGGTTAAGCGTCGAGTTATTGGCGTCGTGGCCGTGACCGTGCTCCCCGCCCGCGTGGTGGCCTTCATCGGTGCGGTTGGTGCGCCCCGACCGGCCCGTGGCGTTGAGGTCGCTGTGCTCCGTCTGACGAGCTTGGCGGCGCAGCGACTCGTTGGCCACCAGCGTGCGGTTCATGTTGGAGCCGGGCGACAAGGCCACGCTGGCGGGAGCCCAGGTGCCTGGTGGTCAGAGGCAGAGGCAGGGTTCCAGCTCAGGTGGTGACTCGTGCAATAGCACCCCGGCCCCCGCCATCCAAACCGACACAGCTTCTTCTCTTTACTGCCGGCTTGCGTGAGCTCACTGGTAAATCGCAACGTCTGGCCCAGGGACATCTTTGGCGGCGAGGGCTCAGGCGGCGGCATCTCGCCGCCGTCGGGCCGCGCTGCAAACATGGCGTTATCGTGCACCGTCATCGTGGAGGGCTGCCGCGCATCGTCCGGCAACTTCTCATACTCGCACTCCTCCTCCTCCACGGGGTCGGGCGCGCCGCCAATGGTGAGCAGGAAGACGCCAAAGAAGACCACCTAGAGGTTAGGCGGCACGCGGTCATGGTGATGAGTGTGGCCTCGACGGCGTCTGACAGACAAATGACATAAGACAGGAATGAGGCCAACGATGAAATGCGGCGGCTAAGCGAGGATCACACGGGTGAGGTGGGGCAATGGAGGCAGGATGCAAGAGCATGTAGGCGCGGCGGCAGGCGACCGGGCCGGGAGGTGTGCAGGCCGTGCCAGCAGCGGGCTCACCAGCACGCCGATGGGGAACATGACCGCCTTGAGCGTGTTGAAGCCCTTGTATTCCTGGAAGTAGATCATGCCGCTGACGATGGAGAAGAGCGTCCACGCAATTTGCATCAGCGGCACGATGAGCATGGCGGGGAACATGCGCAGGCCCTGCGGAGGGGAGGAGCGGGGAGCGGGAGGGGAGCGGGCAGGCCGGGGTTGCGAGGGATGTCAGTGGGGAGCGCTTCCCTTGAGGTGCTGGGCTGTCGTGCGGCTGGAAACCCCAACCGCACTGTAGCGGTCCTGTCCACCCGCGCTTTGCTGCCCCACTCGCTCGCGCTCTTGCCTTGTTGAGGCGCGTGACCCAAAACAGCGCCGAGAAGGTGAAGAGGGGCAGCACCACCCAGGTGTACCAGTGGCCGAGCTGCGAGCGGAGGCAGCAGCGGCGTGGCAGGCGAGCATGTCAGGATACCTCGACGTGCGCACTGTCGGCGCTCCATCAGCCATCAGCCATCAGCCGCCATTCACACACTTCCTAACGCCTACCTCCCAGCCCCACCCCCGCCTGGCGGCGCCATGCATGGAGCCACACCTGGTTGTCGCCGCTGATGGTGGATCGCAGGATGACGGACATGCTCTTGCCAAACAGCACCGACTGCGAGCCGAGCAACGCCGAGAATATCGAGTACGATACCAGCATCATGATGTACCAGAAGCCGCGACGCAGGCGCCGCTCACTGAAAAGGCAGAGGCGGGATGCAGGGGCACGAGCAGGCAGAAGCGGGATGGCCGGCAGGCCAGGGGCAGCAGCGAAGGAATGCAGCTGGGCTGGTGGCGTGGGCGCCTGTGCGCATTGCGTGGCTGCAGTTGGTCCCAGCTGCGCCATCTCACCGGACGAGCTTTTTGCCGTGCAGGTACATAACGTAGAAGCCGAACATGAAGACGCCCAGCATGACCAGGTACACGATGTAGGCGGGGCTGGGCGGGGGTAGGCGGGAGGTAGGGGCGGGCACAAGCTGGGTGCCACCGCAGACGCTCGGTCTGGCCGCTGCTCGTTGCAGGCGCCGCGGCTTCGGCGTGCGTCCGGGCCGCACTGAGGCCGTCTATGCACTGGCCGGTCTCTTCCCTCTTTTCCACCGCAGCCCGGCTGACCCTCCTCTGCCCGCAGCCCCTCCCCCCGGCTGGCTCACTATGTGTACAGGTGGATGAGCTGAGTTACGGTGTACGTCTCGGAGCTCTGGTTGCCGAACACCACCAGCAGCACGCAGCCGCCGATGATGCAAAAGGTGGACCCAATCACCAGCTTGGTGACCTGGAGGGAGGGAAGGAAGGAGGTAGGGGTAGGGCGGCAGGGCAGGCGGTGGTGCTAGGGACCTGGTGAGCTGTTGTGCGCATGGCCTCGCTCAAGGACTGCAGGGACTGGCCCCTGGTCCAAGCCGTGCGCGACGTGCCATCCGATACACGAGTAACTTGAGGGTGGACAGGGTGGGAAGAGAGGCACACGAGTAGCCCCGACGTAGCTCCACCCTGGCTGTCACTGCGCCTTGCCGCGAGTAGCAAGCAATAGCACAAGCCGCCAGGGCCATGCGCCCATGCGTTAGCACACAGAGGCACAAGCACAGCTCGACCCTGGCCGGCTGTGCAGCCTCGACAACAGCACCGTGTGCGCGAATCCATTGCGCTGCGGCCGCCGCCCGGCGCCAAGCAGACCGAGGCATGGCCCTACGTCACGACGTGTGGGGCCATCATTCCTGCCCGACAACAGTGGCGCGCCCGACTGGGGGGGCCATGCTTGCAAGGTGGCACAGCGCGCCGAGCAGAGGTACGGTACAGCCGACGCGTTGCACCGGCAGAAAGCGCCCAAGTGGCTTCGGTCCAGCGCGCCCCCCACCACCACCAGCCTCGGGCGCTCGGCGCTTTGGAGCCTGAAAACCCTGCCGACCGCCCGGCGTCGCTGGCCGCACCGGCTCATGGTTGAGGAAGTAGGCGAAAATGACGTTGCAGACCAGCTGCAAGCTCCCCAGGGCCGCAAGCAGCGACTGCGCCGCGAACGCTGCGTGCAGTGGAGCAGGGGTGGGCAACGTCACATGCCTGCGTGCCCTAAAAATTGGACTTCTGCCCCGGACGCCTGCCCTCCTCTGGTGCGGCTCAGCGGCGGCAGCAGGCATATTGACAGCGCGGTGCTCGCCCTTCCCACCAAACGACACGAAGTTCAATACGTTGCCGACCGAGAAAATAATGATTCCGAAGAGCCATGTTTTGAACTTGCGAATTGGTGGCTTTTCTTCTTCCGGCAAGTCAATCAGGGCACGCTTCGTGTGCCCCATCTTCATCAGGTTCTACACACGGTGAAAATGTGTAAACGGGGGAGGTTTAAGTGGGCCAGCGTGCCTTGCGGACGCTTCACACTGGGGCGCCCACGGTGGCTGGGGTTGGGTACACAGGGGCGGGCGTGCCGCTCAGACGCGAAGTTGACCCCGGCCGCTCACCATGCCCAAATTGATCGAAACGCTGCCAACCTGGGGGGGGTGCGGCAGCGGCGGAACAGAATGGTGAAGGCTGGCGAAGTTGTTGCTCGCTCAGGCGACTTACCACGTTGATGATAGCTCCAACATACCACAAGTCCAATGGTTTATCCTCCTCGGCTGGCGCTGGTGGCGCCGGCAGTGGAGGCTGTGCGCTGGGAGCTTGGCTCGGCCATGTTGCGTCCATCTCCGCTTCCAATCAGGGAGCCCCCGCCTAACGCAAGGCGGGGGCTAGGTGGTGATATCCGCTATCGGCGCATAGCTAGCAATGCTCGTAACTGGGCATTGCCGACGCGCTGACAATCTACGAGCGACGCCCTTCCTCAGCACATTAAGAGGTAAAATTACAGCGTCCACGCTATGATGCACAGGTCAACGCGCGGCTGTGCGGCTGGTGAGCTTCGTGAACATGTGGGGTAAAGTCTTTTGCCGAGCCTGCTGCCTTGCGTACATAGCATTCCGTGCAAAGTCTGGGTCTCTGCTGCGTCGAGGCTCGGATGAGCGGTCTATTGGATCCAGGATCCATTCGGGTACCTGGCCCCCGTGCCCTCGCCTGACCCTCCCGCTCTAGCCGAGACCCTCGGCAAGACAGCAGTTCTCTCCGGCGGACAATGAAAGTTCCCTACGCGAACCAATACGCGCCACTGGCGGCGCTAGACACTCGCGTGCTCCTGCGTGTGCTCGCGTGTTTTTGGATGTAGGCCCCCTCTGACCCTTAACGTTGGAGAGTCAGATGTATCCCCATTCATTCTTACTCCACGAACCCCCCCCCCAGGCACCCTGGCATGCTCCACATGGCCTTCTGGGACTCCTGGTAGCCGCCAACACGCCCCCGCTCTTGCCTCAGTAACGCGCACGTGCAACTGCAGCTTCATCGCCAGCGCCCGCTCCCGCTCCCGCTCCCGCGCCTGGGCCAGCATCCGTGCCCCTGCCCGCGCCTGCTCCAGCAGCACCTGGCAACCTGCGTCCGCATCCGCGTCATCGCCTGCGCCAGCTCCTGCTGCTGCTGCAGCACTAATCCTGCTGCAGCTCCTTCACCTGTCGGAACGTGCCGCTGGCGGCGAAGCAGCTAGGCGGCCGGGACGTGCCGCTGACTTAGCCGAGGCGGCGGGGCGGCATCACCCGGATCAAGGACGAGAAGCTCATGGTTGCCCCATGAAGAGGCCTCCTGGAGCAGGCCTCCTGGAGCAGGCCTGCCCAGGCGCCACCGGCAAGGCGTGCACCCACGGTGACCGCTGGCCGGTCAGCTGCCGCTCCGGGCGCAGTACCAGGTGCTTTGAGTGCGAGAGGGTGCGCGGAAGAGAGGAAACTGGCTGGCGGAGGTGTAGGGCGGCGAGCACAGCGAGGAGATCGAGGAGGGCGACGAGTTGTTTGAGTGGGCCCCAGCCGTTCAGCAGGCGGGCCCTGTCTCCTGGCTGTGCCTGGCTACCGTGCTGCCTTCGCGAACTTTCAACTCTTTTTCTGGTTGGGCGGCGGCTGTTGCGATAGCGGCCACTGGATTTATACCTTTAAAACCCGCGTGGATGTCATTGGCCGTCGGCTTGTGCTCGCGCGAGGCCGGGGGGCAGGGGCCCCCCATACTTCTCACATTCAAGCATGCCCCGGCCATGTCCGGGTTTAGGGGCCAGGGGCAGGAGGCCAGGGGTCGCGCCCCAGACGAGTGCCGGCACGTAGAGCGCTGGTGTTTTACTTCAGAACCAGCGTGGAACCAGCGTAGAGCATTGGTTGAGAGGGTGGTAAATGGTAGGGCGCCTGCGTTCCAGCGCCTTAATCTTCAGCCCAAATTGGTGGGGGGGCGGCCGGCAGGCCTGATGAAGGACGGGGGGGCTACGTCCTTTTCCCCATTCCGGATGGGGCCACCTTTTCTGATGCAGCGCGGATGTGCATTTATGGCTTCGGCGCCCCGACCCCTGACCGCCCCACCTCATCAGCAAGACACCACCCGCTCCTGCATCTGACTTAGCAGCAGGCAGCTGCAGGCAGCCTGCGCCTCCACCTCACCGTGCTCCCGCCATACGTCATGCTGTAGATATGTGCAGGGCTGTTATGACAAGTGTGTCCCCATTAGAATGGGATAAGGGGCGCAGCCCCAATCCGTCCTCTGTCTGGGGCTGCCGGCCGCCCCCCCACCATGGAGGTTGCTTCCATTCAACGCGTTGGAACACAGGCGTCAACCACTCTCAATCAGCAATTTTCGTGACCGTGCCGGAACTTGTCAGGGACGCGACTCCTGGTCCCTTCACCTCCTACCTACGCGACTTCCTGGTCCATTCCCCCGGCCTCTCGCTAGCACCAGCGCACGGCCGCTACTGCAACAGCCGCTGCCCAACCAGCCAGGCACGGCCAGGAGGCAGTCGCTGCCAACTCAGCCCCCAAAATCGCTACGCTTCCGCTTGGCGCCGCTAGCCGAGGCCGAGCTCGGGCGGGCGCGCTTGCCGCGGCCGCCGCCGCGGCCACCGCCACCGCGGCCACCGCGTGGCCCCGGCCCTGCACCGCCGCCCCCGCAGCCGCCGCCGCTCGGCGCGCGGCGTGGCGAGCGCCTCAGGGCAGGCGGCAGGGCTCGTATCTGACCCGCTGCGCTGTCACCCGGTGTGGGTGACTTCCCCTTGCCTTGCGGCCGGGAAGTCACTCGAGGTGGCGCCAAAGACGGCAGCGCCTAGCAAAAATCAGCATTTCGGGTGGACTCGCTAGCCTTCGGCCGCCTGAGGTCACCCAGCCCGGATGACTTCAGTCCCAAATGCACTACACGTCTTGTGACTTCGGTGACCTGGGTAACCAAGATACGAGCCCTGGCAGGCGGCCTGCCACCGTGCCCGCCCGTGGGTCGGCAGACGGTCGCGTAGCGGATGTTGAGCATCGCGCGCCTTTTGGGGTGTGAGAGGGCAGCTAGAGCGGTGGCGGGAAGGGAGGGCGGACGTGTTCTGGGGGTGTCAGGCTCTGCTCCTCCTGCGGGAGGCGGTGTAACGATTTTTCCTTGCGCCCCGACAAGACCGTATTATCAGGATAGAGAATGTATGAGGTTGCAATGGGCAGGATGGACAACCGCAGACACTCAGCTCCCCGGATCCGGGACACATTGACGTTTAGGGTTCGGTCGCACCTCGCATTGGAGCCTCAGCTGGCGGCACCAAGCGGAAGCGTAGCGCTGTTGGGGGCTGAGTTTGCGGCGAGGGCAGGCCCTGCCTCCTGGCCGAGCCTGGCTGGCTCGGCGGCGGCTGTTGCGATAGCGACCGTAGACTTGCACTAGCGCGAGGCTGGGGCCCCGGGGGCCCGCCAATCCTTTGCACGCAAGCTTGCCCCAGCCATATCCGGGGGGAGGGACCAGGAGTCGCGTCCCAGACGAGTGCCGGCACGCAGAGCGCTGGTCGAGAGGGTGGTAGGCGCCAACGCAAGCAACGTCTTAAACTGAAGAAGCCACGTTCGTGGGGGCGGCCGACAGCCCCAAACGAAGGACTGGGTAGGGACTACGCCCCTTGTCCCATTCCGGATGGGGCCACGTTGCCCTCCTTGCCTCCCTCGCCCTGCAGCACGCGCGTCTGTAGCCGCGTGTAGCCGTGCTCGGCCCCAGCCTGGCCAAGGTCCTTTGTAGCTGTCTCCCCGCCCGCTCCTGTCCTCGGCACACTCTCTCTTCCAAAGCCGTGCCACTAGGCTGGCTAATGGGCTAACTTGCCCCACCCAGATAGACTTCCAGGGGACGTCCCCTTGTCCCCTTGAAACCAGCCGTTGACAGAGGCTAGCGATTTCCACCAGAAGCCAGCTATCTCAGTACATTTACATACCTTACAACATAGGCGTTGCGCCCTCTTTCATTCGAGAGGCTGCGGCGTGTCTCTGGAAGTGTTAGCACGGCGCCTTGACCACAGCGAGCTGACTGCCACTGCATAATCCTTAGCAGCTGTCGTTTTGAGCTCGCCCACCATCGATTGGTGTCGCTGGGCAGTGGGCCTCTGACGGACAGCATCAAGAGCACATTGGCCTGCGGGCGCCCCCTCGACAGTCAACTCTCAGCACAAGAGTTATGGCGAGCCTACCAGTGCACCAGGAACCGCATTTCTGCGAGCTCCAGGCGCGCTAGCGCACTGCCAGAGTTTCTACGCCTACCCTTGCCTACGCGCTCGCTTCGCAACATCATAATATCAAAGGCTGCCCGGGACTCAGCGGGTCAGGAACAGCGGAACGTAGCTCGCATGGGCGTTTACGATCGACCACGACCTTCTGCAACTTGACGTTGCTAACATGGGCGTGTTCGATGCTACGCTTGACGAGCCGGCGGAGGACTTACTGGCGTGCGATGACGTGGACGTGCCGAGACACTTGCGGCTGGACAAAGTGGTTGGGAAGGGCGGGTTTGCCGGTGAGCGCCCGTCGGACACTGCTGTGCCTGTCGGCCCCCTTGGTGACGGTGCCGCCCTGACTTCCCATGCAGTTGTGTGGCGGGCAACATTTGACGGGCGTGTGTGCGCTTGCAAAGTGCTGCAGCCACGGGGCGGCGTACCCCCGCCGGCGCCTATCGTCCGGCTGTTTGTTCGGGAGTGCTCCAGTCTGTTAGCCATGGACCACAGGCGAGTGCGGACCACACGCGATGTGGCTGCTGTGATACACGGATGTATTGCTGCGTCTCGCGTTCGCCGCCCCACGCGGGAACTCAGCCTGTGCCCACGGCCTGTGCTTGCTCGCGCACCGAACCGCAGCGCCGTCATCCGCTGCTTCGGGCTGCTGCGGCTGCGCATGGAGGACGTGCCGGAGCTGGGGCTCGCGTACGACACGTACGGCATGCTGCTGGAGGTGCGACCGCCGCCTCTCGCAACTAAATGGGGCTGCCCGTGGCTTACGAAGGCAATAGCGCATCGGCCTATGCACTGGTGCCTCAGTGCCGTTGGCCGTGGCGCAGTGCCGGATGCTACCACAGTGCACCGAGCAGCGGATCTTGCTCCAGCGCAGGCCCTCGCCTCTGCCGACCCTGGGGCCTGTGCTGTTGCTGCACATATCATGCCCTGCCCTGCAGTTCTGCGAGGGCGGCACGCTCAAGGACCTCCTCATGGCGCAGGCAAGGGGGAGCTGGCCCGTAGGGGTCGCGGAGGGGGACCACACCCGACTCACAATGGTGTCCAGGAGCACCACGTATTCTGGCGCCTAGGCATTGTGATGTACGTTTACCGCCCCCGCCTTCGAATGCGCGTTGGGTTATTATATACACCCTCAACCCCCGCCGCCCCGCCACCCCACCCACCCCCCGCAGCTCATGTGCATGAGCGACCAGTACAGCTTCCGGGAGGCGCTGGGCTGGCTGGCGCAGGTGGGGAGCGTGGGCAGCCCCGGCAGCGGCCCGCGGCACGTGCTGGGCCGATGGGCCAGCAGTGGGGGCCAATTGGAGGCTCGCGGCACTCGTGGTGTTGCGCAGCGCCTGAGGTCGGCCGGCTGCGAAGGCAGGCGCAGTGCGGGCCTGGGCGCGGAGGGCGCGAGGCAGAAGCAGCGGGGACAATATGCGGCGGCTGTCACGCATCAGCAGCCGCCCCCCTTGCCTTGCCCGCGCTCGCCGCCACAGGTGGCCTCCGCGCTGCGCCAGTTTCACCACCTGGACATGCCCATCATACACAGGGACATCAAGGTAGCGCCAGCGGTGGCCCGGGTGGGGGGGGTGCTGCGCAAGGGCGAGGGAGGGCCCCACACAGGGGCCTGCATGCCACCTGGTCCCTCACGGCCTGGTGCTCGGCCACTGTCCCATTCCTGCCGCCCTGCCACTCCCGCCCACCTCGACCCCCTCCTTCCCCGCCTCGCAGCCCGACAACGTCCTGCTGCAGTACGCCCTGGGCAGCCCCGGATTCTCTGCCAGCGCCGCCCTCACTTCGCCCTCCAGCCCCGGGCCCGGCCCCGGGCCCGGGCCCTCGGGGCCCTCCGGCGCGTCCTCGCTGCGCACCGCCTCGGCCGCCTCGGGCGCCCCCACACCGCGCCGCCGCAGCGCCGCCAGCTCCAAGCAGCTGGGCGACGTGGCGCTGGACGCCAAGTTGGCGGACCTCGGCTTGGGCGTGAGGGTGGCGCCCGACCGCAACGTGCTCATCCGCCGCCGCACCACGGTCATTGGGCCGGACCAGGAGGTGCTGCGGCCGGCTGAGGAGGCCGAGCAGGGCCCCGTGGTGGACGAGAACGGCATCCAGGTGCTCGTCAACACGGCGTTCGAGACCGCCGCCGCTGATGGAGCGGGGCGACGCTCGGGCGACCGCGCGGGCGCGCGGCGCAGCGGCGAGGACGCTGCGATGGACCCCGCGGGTACCCCCTTCATGGGCTTCACCACTAGCCCGCTGCCGACCATGCGGCGCCGCTTCAGCAGCAAGCGGCACATCATGTCGGCCGCAGCCGCCGCGCTGAACGGGATCGTGGGCGGCGGCGGCGGGCAGGGCGGCGAAAAGGTGGCCTCGGCGGGCGGCAGCGGCGGCGGCGCGGAGCCAGCGCCGTCGCAGGGTTTATCCCCTGGCCCAAGCGGCGGCACCAACTTGTTCAAGGCGACGCTGCTCAACAGCATCCGGCTGCGGGCCTCGGCGCGCTTTGACAGCAACGGCAGCGTGGACGGACACCCACTGGCAGCCGCGGCCGGGGCGGGCAGCACCACCAGCCCCAGCAGCCCGCTGGGGCAGGCCTCGCCGCAGGCCGGCGGGAAGGAGACCACCTTCAACCGCCGCTCTAACCCGCCCGCTGACGGTGGCGCCGGCGGGCCGGGCATGAACCCCTGGACGCGGCGCTCCGCTGGCGAGGCCGGCGCGGGCGACTCGCACCTCGGCACGCCCTTCACGCAGGGCCCCAACGCTGACAGCTCCTCCACGGCGGGGCTAGGCCTCTCGAGCTCCTTTCCTCGCGAGTCGCAGCCGCTCGCCATGGGCGCTGCCGGGAGCGGCGGCGGCGCTGGCCAGGGCAACGGTGGCCCGCTGCTTCCGCCCATATCAGAGCGCTCGCTGTCCGCGGACGACGCAACAAACAGCGCCAGCGGCATTGCTGACAGCGCCGCCGCGGCCGCGGCGGCCGCCGCAGCCGCCGAGCCTGGCCGGGAGCTCTACACCATCACAGAGCCCGACGATGGCTCGGCGCCGCAGGTTGCCGCGCGCGGCACGGCCGGCGGAGCGCCCGACAGCCCAGTCCAGCTGCCAGGGGGCCGCCGCTCCGGCGACGCCGGCGCCGCCGCTGCGGCCGCCGCTGCGGCCGGCCGCCACCTCGCGCACGTCACCTCGACCGCCACCTCGACCGGCGCCGGCTACTCCACGCTGGGCCCCTCGGCTTCTGCGCGCATCACGCCGTCCAGCAACGCCACCATGGGCTCGCTGCCGCAGCTCAACAGCGTGGGTACCGCCGCCACGGGCGCCACGGGCGGGCCGCAGCTGTCCACGGGCGCCAACGTGACGCCCATTGGCTCGCGCGGCTCGCGGCCCACGGCCGGCACCCTCAGCAGCGGCGTGCCGGTGGGGTCGCTGCCGCGCAGTGAGACGCTCACCAGCAACGCATCTACGCGCCTCACGAAGCGCCAGGTGCGGGGCAGCAGCCGGGCAGCGGGGCTCGCGGGCGGAGGGGCTGGGGCCGGTCACCCGGTGCATTGCGCGGGCTGCCGGGCCCCCGCGGTGCAGCTCCGGCTGGGCGTGCCGCGGCCATCTCATGGGGCGCTGCGTCCAGATGGAGCCAAAGTGACAGGGATGACTAGGTCGCGTGGCGCCAGCTTTCCGCGGCCCCTCCTCCACTCACCGCCTTGACGCGGCCCCGCTGGCCCCCCCCCCCACCCCCCCCCCACCCCCCCCCCACC